>WUQG02032202.1:43249-65027 GCA_011317285.2 Androctonus mauritanicus
TGTATAATGGTAGAGATACAAGAAGGAAAAAATATTATTATATATTTTTTTGTTTTATATAAAAGAGAGAGAATCGTTAAAAATTGATGGATGAAAAATAAAAGTTTGTTATTTAAAAAAATAATAATCTCAGAGTCGTTTTTTCTGATTGTCGTAGACGATAAGAGAATAAATGACATATATTTGAATACAGTTTTGATTGGGTGTTTTCCTGTAACATTTATGTATTTAACACGTTTCTGTGGTGAAAAATATAGGCAAAAATATTTCCTACAGCTGTTTGTTTATTCGTAAACCTACAGTGAATTTTTCCAAAATTGAACTTTAGTTAAAACTTATGTTAACTACAGAATTAGATACAAAAGAAGATTAATCCAACAGAAAATCTCAGCAATGTTAACGTCAACGAGCTTTTTAATATTTTTAGTGAACTTAGAGTAAATATTAAAATTTAACTGTACAGAATAATGATTTTTTTCTATGAGAAATCTTTTTGTTTCAATGATTATAATTTAACTGAGCAATTATTGATGAGTACAACATAGGCAGTCTATCCTTAAGAAAGAGCAATTTTTGGCAAAATATATGGACTTTTATAGAAAATTACTTCACGGCCATTAGTATATGGCAGTTTATAAATAGGTAATTTGCAGATTAATAAATTATTTAAAAATATAGCTTTTCATTCAGAAACTTGTAACGATAAATGAATGGCTATTCATGATGGGAAAATTTTTTCCATGAGAAGATGTGACGAATACATTTCATAATATTGTATATTTAATAACTTCTCTTCGAAAGGCCTTATGCTACTCGAAAATGCTTAAGATGCGGATGAAGCCGTTACTGTAGGGATGGAGAAGGTCTATAAAATAGAAACTGTCAAAGAAAAGCTCTAAGTCGGAGATTTAGTATTGGTTGAACGAACGTAGGCGGAGCCATGGTGATATATGAGTGCAAATGCCTAGCCCAACTGCCATGGAGTGCAGAACTTCACACAAATAAGTAATACAATGCCTTTGTCGGTAGCAAACACAAGAGTCGTTGACGAAAACTCGACAAAAATCTTGTCAACAGATCACACTCTCGAGGTTCGGGTGCTGATATAATAAGTCCAAAAGCCCTCATAAAATCGTCTTAAATATTTTATAAAGCCATAGTTTGACCGAGATAGCTTTTGTACTGCTAAAGGTCCAGATGTTTAATATAACTAAAGACCAAACATACTAAAATGGCTCACTCTATATATAACCGGCGTGTGACTTTCTGTATGAAATTAAAGCGTCACGCTAAGTGTATAGAATTTTTTATGAATTTTTAAAAGGTGAAATTTTCAATAGGCCAAGCATAAAAAAAAACTTTAAAAGAGACAGAGAGAGAGAGAGAAAGAGGGAAAAAAATAAGCTAGTTTAATTCCTGGGGCAGTTGTGTAATGCAGATAAGAAGCGGCGACACAAGGAGACTCCAATGGACTATTAGAGGGCATAAAAATCGGCAAACAGTACCACGCACGCGCTGATTGATAGACGTAAATCATAGGAAGGACCCTCTACTCCTGCAGCTGGACTTATCCTTTTATTACTGGTTTCAGATTGGACAAAAACTCACAGCTGCGGTGGTGATTTATTGTTGGTTTTCGGTTTTAAAACCTTTTCTGATGAATCCTAAAATACCAAACCGCATTCTTTGAAGAACCGAATTCTCTTGTTATGTTGGTTAACATTAAAATCGAACGAATCGTATTTAAAATTATATAATTGATTATTGCTATTTTTATTAATAACTACTAATTTTAGAAGAGAAAAATCTAGACTATCATATAAATTACTGAAATTTTTTTAATATAAAATTAATAGTTAGATAAATAAACATTAATTTAACTATTTTGCGTTCTATCGTTTAACTGGTATCTCATTGCAAAGCGTCAAAAATAATTTTTTAATAGTGAAACATATTTTAATAATTATAGATTAAAAATTACTGAAATTAATACTTCACACGGTTGTCATGTTTCTGTCACTCTTCTGTTTGTCAAGAAACAGTTCAAAATATTGGATAAATGAAGATTGATTTAATTAACAATCATCATAGCAAACTATAGCAACTCTTCTTGAGGTTACTACAATATTTATTACATGTAGAGGATCATGAATGGCTTCATTAAACGAGCTAATTAGGTAACGAATTTTTTTTTATTGAAGATAATTTAAATGGTTAAATAAATGCCATCAGGACGTATAAAAAACATCTCGAAGAAGCAAGGACAAGTATATGAAAGGTAACAACAATAATCCTATAAAGTTTGGCTATCAGAGCTAGCAGAACTTCGTATTATATACTCTATATCGAAAAAAATTGATGGGTTGTTTCTATAGGTGTTATACTTAGCACTTAAGCATTATAAATTTTTCAATAATAAAAGTCAACCCACGCAGATTTACGCTAAACAGTTGCTCATATGAAATTCGCAGCATAATTCGAAGGTTTTTAAGCTTCTAATCGAATTTTTCAATCAAGCCAATTGGCCCAATCGAGCCTTCATTTAGGTCTGCAGAGTTCATTAGTTCAAAGGGATTAAGTCGAGCTGCCAATCATTCTCATCACGCAAAGGCGTGATCTGAATTTTTCGTCCTAGAGAGGATTAAATTCGAGAGAAGGAAGATAACAAGAAGCAAAATAAAAATAAAAATAAAAAAATGTTATGCCGTAACACATTAAGGATCGAAGTTCCGTTATCGATCTAAGAAAACTTTTAGACATGAGCCATAAAATCGATAGTAAGAAGATTACCTAGTTCTCACGTGATGTGTTTTAAAAATTTTCTAACGTGATTAGGTATAGTCTCTTACCCTTTTAATTCGTATCTTTCTTTTTTATCTTTTCGAATGTCTCTTTATCTTTGTTAGTCATTAATCAAGATGCATTGATTGGGATTCGTTATTTTTTACGTTAGTTATGCATTCCTTACATTCTTGAAAGATAATATCACTCGTTTAAAATAGCTTAAAGTCGGTTTTAATAGAATAACGTTTGAGTAAATAAGTTTTGCAGATGTTTCAAGAATTCTTGCATAAGAACTTTGAGAACAATATATTAGAGGTCATAATAGAGGGATAGGTGAAGTTATTAAGATATACTGAGATTATTATCACGAAATTCTTGAAGACATCGAATTAAATTTGACTATTCTATGAATTTGGAGGCCTACAAATTTTATCAATAGATTACGTAGGAACTTACAGAATATAGGCATAAATATTGACTATCAATGCATAAAGGACAAGAAATGTTAACTCAACAGATATACTGTTCACATAACAAAAAGATATGCACGCTTGAAACATTGTATTTTATAAGGAAGTGATCAAACATGGCTAAAAGTTAAGGTTTGTCAGGAAATATTTAAACATGGGTAGTAAATTTTTAAAGTATACAACAATAAAGACATAAATAGTAAAGTTATGCGTCGTACTAAACATCAAGAGGCTAAAGATTAACTTTCAGATATTAATCAAGATTAACAGACTACAAGCGATTAAATTAATTGATACATATAACTTTCCTTATTAATTACGGATATTTCTTTTTTCTGACTTTTTTTTTAAATGAAAGAACTACTGAAAAATATCAAGAAAATAAAGAATTTGTGTAAACATTAAGTAAGTTTAAGTGCAGTTTTTATTAGGCACTTAACATTTGAAGACAAAAATCACAAAACACTTTTAGATCACGGGAACCATTAAGTAATCTTATTAGCGAAAGTGCTTTTATATCGAATTAAAAACGGATCCATCCCGAGAAGTAAAGAGTTTCTAGACATAAATCAAGCAAATGAGCCTTCTGCAATTTTACTTTTAAGTATATAGTATATACTAGAGCCTTAAATCTGCAGAAAATTTTATCATGCCGGTTAACACAGTTACAAAAGGAAGGCTTCTATATGTATTGGTGGATAACAAATTTTCCTAGACCAGCCTTTCGTATAGTTTAATCTGCTGATGGCCTTTTTGTTTATGCATGCATCATAATTCCTCAGGAATATTTTATCTCGATATGTAGTAATCTATTTATAACTTCTCATATCGGTAAGTGTAAATCTTTGTCAAGCCGACAGCTAAAAATAACAACAGGATGAAGCTTTCAGATCACAAAAATGTCTTATTATCTAAAAAATAATATTTTTAATCACAGAAAATTTATAAATTTACAAATGATTTAATAAATATGATTATTTTAGGAGGAATTACTCTTCGAGTCAAGCGAACCAACTGTTACTGAGGTAAGCTCACATCCGTAAGAATTTTTATTCATTATTTATAAGATTTATATATAATTTTAGTGATAACTGTAGGCCCTTGATATTTTCATAGACTTTAATTCATCTGCATGCTCATATTGATCTCCAGTTAGACAAAAAAAAAAAAAAAAAAATCAAAAACAATACAACAAGACAAAATTACTCGCTATTGCATGTTTATAAACTTGTATTGTTCGTAATTTTTCAAACAGTTTAAAAGTTTATTGTACTTAACAAGTTAAAAAATAACTCATATTTAGTAGAATAAAATTAATAATTTCAGCATTTATTAAAGTATAATCTGCTATGTTAGTCACCTAACCGCCGATTATCATTGCTCTAGTTTACAAGATTCTATGCAGTGCTTTTGAACTTTACATTATTTCTTAAGTTCTAAAAAGCAAGAAAAATATTTATTGTAGAACTATAAAGTTCTGAATATTATAAAATTTTATGCAGGCCACTCAAATATTTTAAATACCAGTAGGCCTAGAAGTTAGAAGATTATCGACTGTTTTTGTTGTAGATTAATAATAATTGCTTTCTTAGATTAGTTATAATTAGCAGAGCAGCTTAGAAATAAATTATGTTAATTACTTCTTACGAACTTATAACGTTATAAAAATATAAATAAATTTTTTATTTTTTTTGAAATTCTTTACTTAGACATAAACTGATGCAAAAATAAACTAAAGTAAATATGCAGAAAATGGAAAAATAAACAATTTAAAGACTAACATCCGATGCAGTTCTAAAAAAAAAAACTTTTCTCATATTTTATTTTTTATGCTTAGATTATATGAAGAAAAGTTTATTAACCTTTAAACACAAAATTAAAGAATTTGATTAAGAAAATTTAATTTTTGTGAATTTTTTTATACCTAGATTCGAACGTGAAACATCTCAGGTATAATAAGCTTAGTTTTAGTTAAATTCAGAATAAGTCTTTGAGATTTATGCTATTTTATATGTACTGATGCTATACCGTCTTTGAAATTATTGTAGAAAATTAGAAAATTATGCAAATAATTTTCAAATTTCCGCTTCTTCTTCGAAAACAGTTACTTCATCATGTGTATAAAACAGTAGCATATTTAGATGATGAACTTATACTTCAAAAAGTAAATATTCATAAATTTGACACTTCGTTTTATTTGAATACTTCAAAATAAATATTTTTTTTTAATGCTACTTGTGTAACCTACTTACACCAGACAGTTTTAAGCTACAAAGTTTTTCATATATTCATAAATTTTACATCTCTAAAGAACTTAATCATGCAATCTTCTAAAAAAAAAAAAAATAATAATAATTCCATACATTCAGATCTAAGTTTATTTACATTTTAATCAATTAAATTAGCAAAATTTTAGCTATAAATTAGAATTTTTAAACGTAACTAGCTATTTACCTTGGATAAAGTTATTATCTAAGGTAATAGTGTATTTTGCAGTAAAATTATGAAGCTATATAACCTATATAGGTCATAAAAATTTTAGAATGTGTAAGCCAGATATTTGTTATATAGAAATATATTTTTTTTTCCCCGCACATTACATAATGAAGTAATAAAATTTATTATTAAATTATTATTGTTATTAAAAAGAATGTTAAAAATTGGACTTACGTTCTTTAATTGTTTAAATCAGAGGTCCTGTTGGGTATGAAGCTTTCTTGCCTTCTTTCAAGCCTTCGACACGTGACTAACTGACTTGAACCAGTGTCAAGTGGTTGGGTAGACTTGACCCTGTTAGCCAATCAGTGTCTGGCTGACAGCCATATTTTAGACAGAAAGGCAGTGCCTGACTTATTCTGCATGTGACTACACTTCAATACTAGGACTCTTTATTATGTTAATTTAAATCCAATAAGAGAGGTTTGAACTTTTTAACTTTCATTTTTCTCTTTCTTCAAAAGACTTTAAAGTAATTTAATTTTTTTTTTAATGTTTAGATTGCATGTTGTTTAAGTTAATAGTATGTTAAGTCTTACTAAGCTCTAGCATTAATATTAAAACATATATTTTTTTTAGCTGTAGATCTTACTATTGATCTGATTTTGTAGGCATATAAAAACTATTATAGTCTATGTTATCTAAAATCCAAAATGAGTTTTTTTACTTATTTTGGTTGTAGATTAATTTAGAATGATTGCAGAATAAAAAACAAAATAAATAAATTTTAAAAGGAAATGAAAAGTTTTTATTTTTTAGTGAAAACATTTACGTGCAACACGCTTAGTTAGAAGATTAATTTTAGATTTTTTTTTACTTGTTGTAAATTAATTCAGAAGTCTTAACTTAGATATTGAGAATTGATAGATCAGATTCTTAATGCAACACTTATAAATGGCTAACTTTTAGATGAGATTCTTTATACAAGTATCATTTATGCTAATAATTAACATAATTTTAACAATATTTTTTAAAGATATTATCTGCTAAACTTAATATTAATATCAAGTACTCGACCACTAGCATATCCTAAGCCGAACTATCAATACTTCCTACCTTTAGAAGCAAAGTAAAAAATAAAGTATCGAAATATATAAAAATATAAAAAAAATGTTTTTTTTTATTCTGGTTTCAAGTTCATGTTAAGAAACTACTCATGTGTAGATACAAAATGCGATTTAAACGAGACAAAGATTTATGTAGACGTTATGAAGAGTATCGCATTTTACATCCGCATAGTTCTTAAAGCACATGTGCATCAAATATATTCATAGACGAAAAAAATAAACAAACCTGTTACTCGTTTGACTCCATATGTTCTTTATTATATAGATAACTATAATATTAAATTTCATTTACGTTTACAGCTTAATTAGGAACATAATGTGCAAAAAAATTCAAGTAATCATTTCTTGATTTAAAAGTTTGAATATTTATTTTAATAAAAACATAAGAAAGAATCTAATTGGTTTGAAAGATTTATTAAAATCTAAGATTAACTATTTTAGAACATCGGAAATTAAAGACATTTAGAAGATTTCAGTTCAAATATCTGAAGAAATCTAAAGTTTGTAATGTTCGAATAAAATTAGTTAGAAAAAAAGAAGATATTTATATATGTTGAGGAAATATATTCAGTTATTTTTATTATAAATTAATTAGTTTAAACTCTTAAGCTTTTTCCAAATTTTAGGCTACATCGGATGGTTGAAAATATCAATTATTGTTAGCCATCCGATATAATTTCTTATAAAATTTAGAAAAAATCTAGAATTTTTTTTTGTAAGCATTGTACAAAATGTTTGTTTCCATAATAATTTAAACAATTTAATAATTTAAAAAAATCTTTATACAAGGTGGGCACTGTATAAAAGTGGTTCGTAAATTGGAGGTTCGTAAAAACAACGAACCTCCAATTTGCGAACTACACTTTTTTACGAATTATTTAGTTGGTCCCAAAAATTCCCTAGTGTTAATATTAACATTCGATTTTACGAACTTTTTTTGGGGTTCGTACGAGTTGGTAAAATCGAGAGTCCATTCGTATAGGCCTAAATTATATGCGACCTTCTTGAGCATAAAGTTTATTTAGGCCTAAAATTAGAAGGCTATCTTATACAAAAATGAATGGGTATTAAGAATTTTTAACGAAAGATTTTGTCTTTTATATCCGAAACTATTTTTAAAATAATAAAATCCATAAATGAATTGCAAGTATCTTTGCATATTTTTGTACTCTATTAACCTTGAGATGTTTGTTACAGATTTATAACTTATAATTACGTAAATATAAAAATATGTCAAAGTAAACATCAAAATTACCATTCTATATATGAACAAATTTAATTGATATTCGAGAGGCATCATGTATTAAAACTAGTTTGCATAAACAGAAACAGTATCGATGGACATCACGATAATGCTAATTAATATAGCCAATCTATCCGTGAGGCATGCTATAAATTAATCTATTGATAGTGTGTTAATTTTTCATCTTATAATAACATTCCAGTTCAGTCTAGATTGAGAATTACATTAAATTCCACAACTAATTTTAGGACAGAGGATAGGATTGATAACATTGCTATTAACTACTTCTTCAACTAGTTAAACTGCCATTTTTTATAATAGCTAATTCAAATATATATATTTTATGTATTAATGATAAGTTATAAAGTAGTCTAGACTAGATTAATACTTTAAATTGTTACTTTATAATATGATTGTTACTTTTTCTTAGGTGTTTTAATCCCTAAAAAAGTAACAATGATATTATAAAGTATCGTAATTCCTCATCTTCTTTAATTCTTGACAGAATGCTTAGAATTAGATACTCAAACCTGCTACTGATTTTTCAATATGTAAAACGTAAAAAATCAATTAAAACTAGACAAAATATTTGATACTTCAAACCAGTCTGTTATAAATTTGTTATATTCTTTGATGTTTAAAAGTCTACTATATAATATGAAGTAGAGCAAGAACTGTAGAAGAATCTGTTATAGAAGAAAGAGGTAAGTTTCTTTATATCGTTTTTATATCTAAAACAAAACTAGAACAAATGCTACTACATTAATAATCTCTAAAATATGTCAATAGCGTAAAAATCGGGCCCGAAGACCCGCTATGATTGAAAAATTGAGTAGATGCGCATATTTAATTCAACATCGGGTTGTTTTTACGATTGAATTTAAACAGCTAACTTATTACTTCATAAATATTTGATGTACAAGGTAATTCTGACCTCAGACACGTGTAGACCACCCTCTCATAACTGTACCCGATATGTAGTACGACATTTAGATAAACATATATTTCAGTATTATTGACACTTAGAAATACTTAACTCTCCTCTTCCTTTGATCTATCCCATGTCATAAAGCGCATGATAATGTCTCTCCTTAATAACTCCAGTGTACACAGGCTATGCTACCTAATACCTTAACTAGAGACGATAGGGCCCCACCCCATAATGTCACTCTAAAGTTGGTAGTAAAGAAAATAATGACATTATTAAATTGCTTGTAAATTCGGGTTGATTTTTTTTCCCTATTTTAATTTCATTGAGCGTGAACACTTCATTTTTACAGTTTATAAGACAAGAATTGAGGCCTTTAACTACTTAATAAGAGGGCTATTTACCAGTTTATCGGAGATCACACGGAATAAGTTACTTATCTTTTATACATATCGAAAAGTAAGCGAAATCAATTCAATACTAATTTTATTCGTCTTTGTCTCAGTTTTTTTAGACATTTAAAGCATACTGTGTTAGTAACCGAATATTTTCATAAATATTTATAAGGAAATGCCTTCATAACTGGACTAAAAAACGAATTTATATTTAAAACATATAACAGTATACAATTATATAAATAAGGTAAAATTTTTACGTTAAAACCGTTTAAAATCATTAAGAAATAGTTTTTAAATTTCGAACAACTTTCATTGGTTTGGTTGCTTTTCTGAATGGGAAATATTTTAACGATTATTGGTTGATTTGTATAACGCGAAAAAAATCTTAAAGCCGATTGGTTATTTTGTTAAGTGATCGATTTTAGCATCCAATAGTCGTTAAGTATGTTTTCAAAATCGAATTAGCATGACTTTTTAAAACAATATTTCTACAATAGGAAATTTAATAATGCTATAAATGTCAGAAATTGTTGGAAATCTTTAAAAATTGTGTATAAACCATTTATAATTGTATAAATTTTTATGTCTTCATAAAAATATATGAAGTCTACATGTTGGGCATCATATATTAGTGTCTATAAGTGTATAAGGGCCTATTTTAGATGAGAAACACTGACTACACTTATAAATAATCCTTGAATATAATTTCTTTTTTCCTATGACATTGATGCTTAGCCATGACACTCGAATAGCAAATATTTTTATTCAGCTATTTGACAAAAAAATATATTTATAATTTAGTTTTATTTTTTTCAAATAGAAAAGATTAAAATATTAAACTCTGGCTGAATATTTATAGGCCTGTTGTACAATTTTAAATGAAAATAAGCTTATTTAAGTTGCGAGTGAGATATACATTTTGAGAATTTTTCTAATCAAAGTTATATACAGTATTTTCGAATAGAAAGTTTATAGATTTATAGATAATTATATTACTTATGTTTTTATTTAAACTGATTTTACTTATTTAATTCATCTTTGTTCAAATAATTTCAACAAATATGAACTGAAATGCCATCATAACTAGAACATATAACAAATTTATAATTGGATAATGAGAAAAAAAATATCTCAAAATCGATTGGTTATCTTATTAACTGATCGATTTTTATCAACCAATCGTGATGTAAGTTTTCAAAAATCAGATTATCACATCTGTTTAAGCGTAACGTGTCATAATTTCAACAGAGCGAGAAAAGATTTTTTTTTGGATGTTTTTTGTTCATCTAATAATTTAACATGTTGAGCTTACTTTAGGCCATTTAAGGAATTTTAATATGCATTTGACATAAGGACATTCATTCGTCCTACTGAGATAAAATCTGAGTAGGACGAAAGAATGTCCTTATATTTTTCTATAGGTTAGTTTCTTAATTGCTTTCGGATGAAATATACGCCGGAAAGGGGCGGAATTAATTTCAAAGTATTTTCGAGATGTTATACTGGTCTAACTCTATGTCTGATCAAAATATAAGATATAGTGATAGGCTAACTAAAACTGCAAATTAAAGATTGATGGTTCATTATTTAGTAAAAATGGTGATTAAAGTATAAAAAACTAAATCCAAATCATAAATTAAACTATGTATGATACATGCAATATAATAAAAACAATCTATATTGAATAATTTTTCGAATGAGCTAATATAAAAATGCACATAACTGCCTAATTTTGAAAAATCTCATATTACTGTAATGTGAAAAAATAGCAATAAATATTTTTAATATAAATCTGCTCACTTTAACATACAAAAATATTTTAAACCATAAAAAATGCCTATAAATATTCACTTTGTTCAATTATTCGTCCTCAAAATCATGTATGGCAGCGGATACAAATTTTAGATGATAAACTATTATCATCAAAGGTATATTAATATTGAGGATTTTATGTTCTACCTTTTCAAGATGGCGACCACTTGAATCATTAAATTTGCGATAACTATTTACCGCACGATGTTATAATATAATCATTTGAAATGTTTTAGATAGAATATATTTAATATATTTTATAATAATTAATTTATATTTATAGGATAATTTTTTTCGTTTATTCATTTCAAGAACAAAAATTGTAGGTGATCGTTACGTCTTGTACGAAATTATATGATGAATAATTTTGAAATTCTCACATAATTTCGTTTTAAGTGAAAGACATTCAAAATTTCGAAAATTATAATTTGTGTTTAGTAGATGTGAAAATATTTATAGTAGGTAACATTTGTTAAATTTATTTGGAAGATATTTTTATGTAAAATGTGATGACGACATTAAAATATCGGCCAATAACACGTACCATTGAGATTTATACAGAATTTGGTTGTTTAAACAACAAAATTAATTAACAGAATTTGGCTATACACAGACATGGTCATTATTGATTACTTTTTACTTCAATTTATTTTGTTACGTTTATTGAACTTTCATGTAAGGCTGCAAGTTATTACAGAGAAAATTAGCTTTTTATCATTTGTTAACATAAAAGCATCCAGTTTATATACTTACAAAAGAAAAACGTGACTGTAAATTGTTACAAATTTATGTTTTTGTTTATTTAATCATCAATTATTGATCGTTTATTCTTTCTTAGTTTCTCTAGTCAAACATCACAGCGAATAATGGTGACATAAATAAATCCAAAGATGACAGCCATTGTATTTTTCTCACCATCCAGAATATGATTTGTAATCAATATTTGGAGCTAATTAATAAATATATAAAAGGATCTCTTAAATCCGAACTTATTCATGTTCATAAATATCGCGTAGATAAGACGACAAACTCTTTTCTCAGTCTGTATATATGTTCTAATATTTTGTTATGAGGAGGTCACCCGTATTCTTATATAGGATGAGGAAGATAAATAAATAAACTAAGAAAAAAAATGAGATTAACATCATTCTGATTATAAATAAATGACCTAAACTTATACTTTTGTTCTTATAACAGTATTGCAGAAGTTCATAATTGTTTAATTTATACAAAATTCTAATTTTAGTTTTTTTGTTTAAAATTTGTTTTCAAGGTGAAGTTAATTTTTTGTTACTCGAAACAAAATATATAACTTATGGGTAATTAAAATTTGATTTAAATAACTTTAAAGGTTTCTTAAAGAATGCGACAGTTTTTTCTTACGTAAAAAATTGTATTCTGTTTATCATTTGCATAAAATTAGGCAAATAAAAACAATTAACCTTCTAGAATATTGCTTGAAGGATATTCTACTCGAGATTTTAGATACGAATTGTTGCTATATATATATAAAAAAAATGTTAAAATAAATTTATTTAAAATATTTACCTGTAAAAGATTAAGCTGTTTAAAGATAAAATAATTTTAAAAAGCCTGAAGGATTGAAATTTATTTTAAAGTATATTTAAAGTAACTTTATTCTTATTTAGGTAGTTTCTGCTTATAGGCATTCATCGCAAGTTTATAATCACCTGAAAGGTAAACTCTTTCTTTTTTTTTGTTTTTTTCTTATTCTTCTTACAAAGAAAAGAACGATCTGCAGCCTAATTCAAGCACTCAAATGGCAACATTCTTCAATTAAGTTAGACGTCGTGAAAGCTCTGCTTACTTTACATAAAAGAAGAGGAAAGTTTTCTGATAAGTTCCAATTATCCTCAGGGGCTACGCCTATATGAGAAGTTTTAAGAGAATGTGCACTGGGAATGGTTTATGGGAAATCTTCGAGATTAGCTCTATTTACGATGCAGTCCTTGGAGGTTCCAGTTAAGCCTACAATGTGTGCCTATTGCACAATAGACTCAGTTCTTTACGACGGCCATAGGAGTGTCCAGGCACCAATAAACTGTCAAATTGTCATCAAGAAAGGCTGCGAGAGGTGACGATGCCATGTTGTTTATGAAGCTCTTCTGTTATTCCAAGTAAATGAAAACTACTAAGATGGTTTCTCGTAGATAGGTTCAGACACTTATATGGAATAAATTCTTAGCAAATAATGACGCTTATAATAAATGTTTTCAGCGTGAATCTTAGTAATTCGTTAATCTGAAGAAATATTCATCATTTATCTTTCTATTTACAGAGAATGATAACGCTATTTTCTGAACTTTTATAAAAAAATGCATTGTTAATTTTTGCTTCGTGTATAAGCCGAAACTTTAATGCATGAAGATATTGAACGTTTAATGAAAGTAGATAGACTTAATTGAAGTTTATAGTAAGTTTTATCTTTAGTAAAATTATAAAATTGCATAAGTTTAAGAGAATAAACAAATGCATAACGTATAATCTAAGATATATAAATATGAATTAACCACGAATGAAAGAATTTTCTTTTTTACTTGTATGCTACACAAGCGAGTAATTATGCAAATCTACACCATAATTAAGATGCTATTTATACGTAAAAATAAGTTTTCAAGGTCTAAACTACTTAAAATGATTCGGCATAAACAAATTCTTGAACAATGAAACGTTTATTTCAAACATATACAAATTATGTAATTTTAAATTAGATATATTTAAACACGAGGTAGAATTAACTTTGAACGTTTATAGTTTCTATAACTTAATTAAATTTAAGTTTAAATTTTAAATATAATCCATAAAATAGAAGTAACAGTTGCATGCAGTTACAGAACGTTTTTAACGAAATTCAGATATTAAGTAGATGTATGTAAATTATTATTTTGTTGTCTATCTTATCCAATAGTTTTTAAGAGAATTCTTGCTGATTGACTCACTTTTATCGTTGTAAATGTGGCCTTAGAGAAGATTTTGTATCAAAAAATCGAACTTAACGATCAATCTTTGTTACAGACAATTATTATACGTGCATTCTGTTGAGGAAGTACTTTATTTGTTAAGTAAACAAATCATGTACGCTGTTTTATCTTGCAAAAAAGAATACTTAATAATATTCTTAATAAGATCATTCTTAAGTTCAAAACTTAACCATAAATAAATTCGTAATACATGGATAAATATTATCGTACGAAACTCTGAACAACAGTAAAGATAGAGAAGTTCTTAATAACGTTCTTAATCACAGTTTAATTAAACTTAAACTTAATGAAATCATATAGAAATTTAATGATATTCTTCATGAAACTATTGCAATCCTACAAATGTATTTTCTACATTACACATGAAATTAATGGTTTAAATAACATTAGTAGGCCTTCATATGAAAACATGAAGTTATCCATTTTAACTATATTTTAAAAATAAGTTAATAAATATATTTAAAAAAATGTTTTAATTCGATTCTGTCGTTAATACTGTTAATAACTTTCTTCGATAATTTTTCTGTTATAATTTATCATCATTTTTCAGCAACGATCAGAAGTGAGAAAAGTATGTTTTGGTGTTCCTAAGTCCTATCTGAAGTATATAATTATCGAAAGTAGCCTAAGAATTATTTGAAGAAAGTATATATTTAGTCAAACTGAGAAAATTTTCTAACGAGTATTTATTAATATTAAAACTCTCACTTTTAAGATCAAGACAAAGGATAAGATTTTAAAGTTTCCACAGATTTCTACTCATATATAAAAATCTACTATCTCAAGAACGGAATGAGTACATACAACACACGCGGGACGATATTACCAATTAACTTTAAAGATTGTATTGTATATCCAGGTGTTTTTTTATAGGAGGAACTTTACTGGTATGTGTGCATTGGGAGGGAGCTATCCGAAGTAAATGCCGAAAAAGCAACGAATGGGAGAGGAATATGATGCAATAAAATACAAGGTAGTGTAAGTTGGAAAGGGAGAGGGGCGGTTCCTTTAAAGGTATCGAGTAAACAGGCCGAGAGAAACAGGAGAGAGCAGGAACGGGATACAAAAGGGACCACATAAACTTATCGGCGCGGCTAATGATGGAGAGGCGCGTGCGATTCTAAAAAGGAGCAAGTAGAATTCACGACCTCTTCCCCTGGTGCACCTTAGATGTGAAATATGGTTACTGTATGTGTGTAACGGGCGGACATGCCATTTAGTAGAAGCCAGCAATCCCACGGTTAGATATATTGTCTCAATGTTTCACCATTTGTCAAGTGTAAGGAGCAGTAAAGAAATTTTATATCTTACAAACTTGAACTCCAATATGGCTGTTGGTAAGCTCCTGCTTCTCTTGGCAAAGTTTTCCTTTGGAAATCTTAACAACGAAGGAAACTTATGATGGAACGATTATCAAAAATAATAAATTTTGAAAGAGAAATAAATGAAAGTTATACATTATAGAAGCAGCTACAGCCGTGATTTGTTAATTTTGATAAGACTGTGATAGATAATTCACTTTCCTTATGTTGCAATACGATATGATGCAAACAAATGTTAGAAAAAGAATCAAAATTTATCTGTTGAACATTTTTATCATTCGTCAAATGCCAGATTGGTTAACATTCCAATGCGGCTTAGTTTTAATAACAACATGGCAACAGTATCTTCAAATTGTGCAAACATCATCATAAAAACTGCATACAAAAGAAAACCATTGAAGATTTGTCTTAACAAACTTTAAAAATTAATGTTTTTTGCGTTTAATGATAAAAATTTTTGCTTAAATTATGAATATCTTATGCATGATTTTCAGAAATACAATTTTTACGAATAAAATATGTCTAAAGTTGATATTTTTTGCATAATTCTTGATTAAATCTGAAATATTATTACAGACGTGGAAAAGCTCAATTAGCAAGCAGAAGTTTTGAATTTTAATCTCATAAAAATTTATTAATGGAATTTATTAATGCACAAAAATATTTTCAAGTCATAAAATATGATAAAACCTCAGCATCATAGGCAGACATGAATAGGCAAAGAGGACTTTTCTTGCGTGTTTCGATGCATAATAAATACTTCTTTTGCGTGTTTCTTAGACGACTTAGCGAGATAACGAGTATAAATACCTATTTACAGATGCTTAAAGAGGCCTGCGATATCTTCAAAAGATTTTATTTAATCTTTTACCACATCATGAGCGGAATAGAATTATTGTTTTAGCATATAGTAAAAACGTATTTTATCCATAGCAAGCTTGACTAATGATGTAGAGACTTAAACAGGATATTGTTAATAATGTTATCAGATATTCTTTAACTCAATCGATAAATTTAGATTTTATAAAAAAAAAAAAAATACATTTCGAGATATACAGCATCGAAGTCAAGATGTAAAAAAAAACACGTGTAGAAGTTTACAAATTTAAATATCTCATCGATAAAAAGTTAGTTTAGGACAGGATTGACCAAACAGTGTTCAGTAACCGGCTGACCAAACCGGTAGCCAATCATGTTAGAGGAAAGTTGGATGTGTTTAATCCCTTCAAACGTATCATCTGGCCTAAGGGCGAGAGAAAAATGACTTTACAAACCTATCTTGACGTATATAATAACTACGGGTCTGGTTTTAATAACCAACAGTAAATTTCGACGTAATTAAGAACAAGCTGGTAGTCGTCTCGGAGATTTTACAGCTTTCTCCATAACTCGAACACATAAAATCACGTTGTGTATGTGCCCCAACAGGCGTGAATCTACACATTAACAGATACCACGCTATAAACTGCAGCTTCTGTCTGTGAGAAGCTTAACGGAGTCCGACAAACAACTAATTATGAAAATGTTAAATAATGCAGAAAAGCCGGTTCTATCTGCTAGTGTGCCTGGTGGTTAGTTCTTGGTGCTCAACTATATGATGTGTATCAAAATGTGTTGAATGCGCTTTAATAAATGGAATATAAACCCCTGCAATGTCGTAAGTACGAACTTAGTTGCTTACCAAGCAAACAAACATGCGGAACTTGGGAATAATATGTTAATATAATATTATATATTTGTATTTATCTCTAGGAACTTATAGAGAGATGGAATGGTTAATGGAGGATTTTAGCCATGAAAGTTATAAATGGCCTTACAGGTGAGAGTATATATATTTGCTTATTAACTGGTTATTTACATACGAGGTCAGAGTTCAAGCATAAAATCATTACTTGAAGACAGTAATTCATGTTTTTTTTAAGTTTAGCCCAATTTTTTTTCTTACACGTGATTCATGCAAAGGTAAGTATCCAAATTATTGTATAATTCGTAATTCGAACTAAATTATTGATACCTTTCCATCAAAAACTCACCTTTCATGACATGGCTCATTTAAAATTTGAAGATAAACACGTTAAAGAAATATTTTTAAAATATTCTCGTTTCAAAAATATCAATATCATCTGCAGAAATTGGTGCCATCTGTTGAGAAACTTATAAAATTTTTTATGGATTAATTAGAAAAAAATGACTATAATTGTGGAAAAATATTGATAAAAATGGCATTAATTGTTTTGTTCGACAGTTTCACTTTCTTGAATATGCAATAAAAATAAAATAAAAAAGAAAAAATTAAGTGTTGCATGATTTATTGTAAGAAAAAATCATTAAAATGGAAAATTTATTGTTACACAGAAGATAATTTATATTGTTTTGAATTCACTTCACAGGTAAGTTTAACGATTATCAAATTTTAATGTAGTTGAGCTAAATTCATTTAATAAAGTTTGATATGATAGGAGAATATTTTTCAGATTTTCAAGAAGATGTGGAGTAAACTTTCATAATTTATCTTAGAAGAACGATAACATGTATAGAAGCGAGTTTATGTAATTTTAAGAATGTATTAATGTTATTGTATCACTTCCTTAAGTTTTTATATTTACAGTTAAGTCTTTTTAGTGTATTTTATCTTCCACATTGCGTAACATCTCGCTGGTTTATTAGAGAATGGTATAGTATCTATCAAAGGGTATATAACTACATAACGCTCTTTGTTGTTTAAGTGGAAAGGTATACCAAGTGTTCTATCATCAAGATTAAAATCATTTTAAATATCCCAACAAGATATAGTTAGAAAAACACAAAGAAAAAGTTGTTGATAATATATTAATAATGAGTTGATTCATTAATACGTTAATAATGAATGAATGAATAATGATTTTATAAATTGATTTATTTCTGGAAAAGTTAAAATTCTAGTGAATCTCCAGTTGGCCATTTCAGTGCGTATCAAATCAATAATAATATAAATAATAATAATTTTTCTGGTAAACACTGAAGTAACCAATCATCTTCAAGATCTGAAACTATGCATAACTGCTAATGTCGAAGAGAAACAAGGAAAAATTATTCATAACTGCTAATATTGAAGAGAAGTATGGATAAATTATGCATAACTGCTAATGTCGAAGAGAAGTATGGTAAAATTATGCATAACTGCTAATGTTGAAGAGAAATATGGAACAAAGTATGCATAACTGCTAATGTTGAAAAGAAGTTTGGAACAAATTATGCATAATGGTAATGTTGAAGAGAAATATGGAAAAATTATGCATAACTACTAATGTTGAAGAGAAATATGGAAAAATTATGCATAACTGCTAATGTTGAAGAGAAATGTGGAAAAATTATGCATAACTGCTAATGTCGAAGAGAAGTATGATAAAATTATGCATAACTGTTAATGTTGAAGAGAAGTATAGAAAAATTATACATAACTGCTAATGTTGAAGAGAAGTATGGAAAAATTATGCATAACTGCTAATGTTGAAGAGAAGTATGGAACATTACCATGAATCAAGGATCTTTGAACATTTTTATCAAAATAACTGTTGCAAATATATTAAAATCTCTACTGTTAATCAGAAATCCCTAATATAATGGGTCAGATTAAATATTAATAAAAATATTTTAGTAGCCAAAAAATAATTCGTTTATTTTGTAAGGGATTGTATGTTGGAGAGAGTTAAATATAATTTTCTAAAAAGTAGAAACGCTTAGAATTTCATGTTTCTTCAGTTGTATGCGGAAATATTAAATTTCATAAAAGAAACAAGAAATATTGATAAATACAAGGAGGTGGCTTAAGATGTTCTAAATGAAACGATAGTCTACAAGCGATCGTTTACAATTTGTTAAGAGTTGACAGGCGAATCTTTGATGTTAGAGAATGTATATAAAGATTTGATCTTAAGGAGTACTTGTATATGTTTGCCATAAGATATAAAATTTATTATGACAGATATTACTTTCTTTATTAGACGAGTGCAGCATCTTAAACTTTCTTTCTCTTCTTTAGAAAATTAAAATTTTTAGAATATTCTGATAGTATATTATATAAAATAAATAAATTTATTTATAAATTTTCTTTGTCTAAAATGCTAAAATCTTATGCATCACCAATTGTTCCTTAGATTAATCATCATTAAACTGTATTTAAGAGAATTATGAATGAATTAAAGCGCTTGCAATGCGTGAAAGAATGTAAGCTCTACAGTTATTTATTATTTATAAATACATATACAAATATAGTTTGTTTGTTATAGCTGTTGTTATTGTTTTGTACACGATTGTTGAAATTATTTTGTTTTATTAACAGAAATAGATTAAAAATGTGTTTACCAAGAAAAATGTTTCGAAAATATTCTTGAAAGTACTACTGATTATCAAGAAAGTTCTGCATATATAATGCAATGTTCTTTTATCCATGGTTAATGTGTGCTAGTAATGTGGAATCATATTTTTTTATTAATCATGAATAAATATTTATTTTAGGATCACATTATGTGAAAAGAAACGATTCTTTATTCAGAATAACCATGCAAATCAGTAATAAGCATAAAAACTTTTTCTCCATTAGGCTCCTTTCACACTGTCAACGACAACGACCAAAGATGCAGTCTCTGTCGTTTCGTCAAAGATCTCACATATACACATACGTACATACATATGTTCATATTTGTTTTGGTTAGTCGTTGTCGTTCTGAAACGATCGGTGTGGCTAGTCGTTCTGATCTTGATCAAGATTCGAGACTTAGTCGTTGTCGTTCTACTTCGACCAATCGCCATAGCAAAATGGAGGAAATTTTGATTTCTGCCATACGAGAAACCTTGGCTGTATGATGCTTCTGGTAAAGATTATCGAGATTTATCAACAATTTTATAATATTTAGCTGAAGGATTAATGTTAGCACAAGTAGATCCATATTTGCTAACTATTGAAACAAACGTTTGTATAAATTATCGTAGTCTTCTTCAACTTGATGTGAACAGCTAAGCGATAAGTGAAAATAAGTAATATTCGTCTTTGGTCGTTGTCGTTGGCAGTGTGAAAGGAGACTTATTGATTTAATGAATGCAATTCGTCAACAGTTATAATTTGAACTTTTATTCATCTATACACTAGATAAACATTATTTATAATTTATATTCTATGATGTACGTTTGCTTCCTTTGTACGTAAGTACAAAGGAACGTACAAAGGTGCTTCCTTTGTATGTTTGTACGTTTGCTTCCTTTGTAAGTTGTTATTTATATAAGACGCGATCAAAGAATTTTTTTAATCAAGTAATACAAAAATCATTTATGTTTTTGTTTGATTTTCCGAAATTTAATTTAATTCTTGATAATCTTTAGTATTTTGTTTTTGCAAATTTTATCACGTCTTTCTAATTTTTATATATAATTAAATCTAACAAATTATTTTTTTTATTCAGAATTTTACAGAACAAGTACCAAGAATGAACGTAGAGATAATACACAATAAATGTAAAAAATATGAACTGTTATAATTATTAATCAAGTTTTTTTCATCAGTTTTCAGTTGGCTTCATTGTACAGTATGATAATTTTACAATAAAATCAATGTTACTGACTGATCAGAAATATTAGGAGGCCATAGAAGATGCTGCTGCAAGTGAAGAATGCATCACTTAAAGAATAATTATATAAATATAATAATTATTATTTATTATATTATAGGATATTATTTAAATAATTTTTACTGTTAATTTAAACAATAAATTTCACGTCTATAATATATTTTGAGAACACAGATCAATCTAAAGGTAAACATCATTTAGAAAGAGATATTAAATTTCTTAGTAAAGATAGTCCTAGAAAGAACTGCTTTCTCTCACCCACTTTTGCAAAAAATCTATTTTCCCTTTTAGAAAAATGTAAAAATATCTGAACAGTTAATCTCAGTTAAAAGAAAAAAAATTCTATCTTAGGGACAGATCGATTCCCTTAAAATTTCTATTACCTTAGAAGAAAGAAGTCTATTCAACTCTCTCTCTCTCTCTCTATCTATATATATAAAGTAACTTGGGGGAAGACAAGAATGAGGGGAACAGGAGAGTTCCAAAAGGAAAAAGAAACCAACAGAAGAGATAAAGAAAATTGAGTTTGTCATCATCATCATCATCATCATCTTCAATTCAAGATATTGGGGTAGTCAGTAGTGATGGCGACGATGTTGAATATCAGGTTTTTTGTGTTGAGTGTAAAGGATATTATAATGATAAGAAAGGAC
>WUQG02032203.1:0-30290 GCA_011317285.2 Androctonus mauritanicus
TTAATTTACCAGTTCTTATATCTGCTTTATGTTCTTCAATTCTAGTACTAAGGCATCTCTGTTCTACCTATAGAGCAGAAAGATGCCTCAGTAGTTTGTAGGATATTCTTATACATTGATATTGCATATACTCTTGATTTTCTCATGTTGCTCACTTGATCTTTGCCATTTCTTAAAATTTACAAAAGATGGTACTTTTTCTCTTATAGACATGTCTGTATGCATTATCTTTGGTAGCTTTTTTTACAATCTTGTCTATTACTGGATCATATATTATAGGATATGGCCACTGTTCCTGGCTGGATTGACTTCTATCTTGTAGTGTTATTAGATTAGCAAGGGCCATAAGAGCATTATTAAATCAATGGCTTATATTAATGCAATAATAACACTGCAAGATATCTGTCAACCTAGCTTGGAACAGTGGTCATATCTTATAGTATATGATCCAATAATAAACAAAATTGTAAAAAACGCTACCAAGGACAATCCATACAGGCATGTCTATAAGAGAAAAAGTACCATCTTTGCAAATTTAAGAAATGACAAAAACCAAATGAGCAACATGAGAAAATTAAGAATATATGTGATATCAATGTATAAGAATACCCTATAAACTACTGTGCAGGATATATGTAGAACAAAAAGATGCCTTAGTACTAGAATTAAAGAACAAAGCAGATATAAGAAATGGTAAATTAACTACTGCCTTGGTTACTAAAGCATAAGATGACCTCTCCGTTTATTGGGATAATACCAATATAATAAGATCTATTATGTCCAACATAGGTGGCAACACTGCGGAAGCCATTGAAACTGAAAAAAGAACAGATAAAATAGATGTAATCAATGACATCGACCCAGAGAACCTTCTCTGTCATGATGCTGGTGCACAAAGAATAACATGTAAAAAAACTTTTGTTCTGTATAAACCATATGTAATACTATGTTTTAAAATTATTCTAATGTTATTTAAGCTAAAATAATATAAATCTAATAACTATATGTTTTAAAAAAGCATTTACGTAATTTTTAAAAAACGAAAACCTGTTCTAAAGAATTTAGAATAATTGCATTCTTTATTGTTATGTTTTAAAATAAATTTGTGTACTAATGAGGCCTCAAAGTTAGGCCAAAAATGTTCTAATTAGTAATAAAATTATTTTCTGTTAAGTGAGCTGTGTAAAAAAAAAAAAAGAATATTCAATAAACATTAAAAAAAACTAACAATTAATATGACTATTTTATTTATATGAAAATTAGAGAGTAATTTCAAAATTATCATTGAGAGTTCTTTTTGAGTGAATGTAAAAACATTTTTCACTGCTATTGCAATAAAAAAATTACAATAAACATTTTACTTGAAAAACAAAAGAATAGCTAAAGACAGCTATGAAAAAATGCTGAAAAACATTCTCAATAAAAAAAAATTAATCAAAATTTTACTGCAATTTGAGAGTTTTTTTCATCTGATCAAATTGAATAATAGCAATACAAGCTGATGAACTTTCATGAAAAATTGTGTTGTTGATATTAAATTATCATCACAATTTTTCATGAAAGTTTCTTGTTAAAAGCAAGATTCATATTTTTCTTTCTATAACAACTTTGGTAAAAAATGAAAATATATCTGAAAATATGATCTAAAACCAAAATGAGAAATGCAATTAAAGACAAATTAATAATAATTTAAAATAAGCATTGTCACAGATATTTTTTATTTTGCTTTCTCATTATTCACCTTAAAAGAAAATGAGGAAACAGACTACTACTTTTGCTGCTTCTACTTGTATAATCTAAAGTAATATCAAATAAGCACTTTTTGCAATGAGATTATTTTATTTGAGAATAACAAATGTTTTTGACAGTCAGCCAAAATCAGGTTACATATGGATATAGAACAAATTTAAAATTTAACAGAATTGAATACAACTAAATATAAATAAACAAAATAACGTGGGCTACTATGGTTATAAGTTGGAAAATTAATAATAATAATAATAATATTACAAAAAATTGCAGAGGATTTATGTATCTAGGATATAGAGATAAATAAAATAAAGTTACAGATAAAGACAGATTAATAACAACAAAAATTTTCTTTACTATTCCTACACTAGAGAGGAGTCCCTTTGCTATCTGTATGTTGTTTCAACTGTGTAGATCCATGCATGAGGTAGTTCCAGAGCCAATCTATCATTCAATAATCTTTCAGTTTTTCGTCTCCACATGATTTCTAAAGTCTCTTCAGTTAAGGCTTGCCTTGGTGTATTAATTGGTTTTATGATTCTCATATCATCCCATCTTATCTAAAGATCATTATTATATGATTCTGTCGATAATGCAATAGTTAGCTTTTCTTCCTTTATATTCTCTTATGTTCCTCTATTCTTTGGGAGAGGATTCTTTTAGCTGCACCTTTATATGATGGGCTTGTTGAGTTTTCATATTCTTCACAGGAATCTTGTATATTCCTTGTTTTCCTAAATCTTCTAAAGGATGTTTTCATTTTTTAAGAGATTAAAGATAGTAGATCCTCTCTGTATCGCTAATTTCTTCTTCCACTTTTTTGCTACCTTATCTACTACATTAAATCCTTTCAAGTTGTATGGTATAAGTAAGTATCCTTCTTGTTAAACAGTGGAGGTAGGGGTGTCCGGGTAGTTTCTATTTGTTTTACTAAGATTCTCCCATACTGACTTTAATATATCTTGCAAGAATGATCTATTGTACCCATGCTTCTTCCCTATATCCATAATATATTCAATTTCTTGCTTCATATCAGCTAGTTTTGTAGAGTACATGATGGCCCTGCTAAAGAAGTACCTAAAAACTGCCTTTTGTATATAGTTGGGTTCATGGACCAGTTTGGTATAAGTATAAGTTCATAGGATGGCTTCCTATATACACTCATTTTAAAATTCTGATTAATTATATTTATTTTCAGGTCTAAGTAATAGATTGTCTGTTAGATTTGCTATTCTTTTTTTTTAGAGAAAGCCCATAGATATCCAGCATAAACACATTAATGAAGTCCTCTACATATGAGTCATTCTCCCATATCACCATAATATCATTGATAAATTTTATGTAAAATTTTAGTATTGGCTGGAAAGTTGGATACATTGGTTTTCTAAAGATCTCAACACTACTACTGCTAAAGGGCTTGCTATTGGGTTCCCCTTGTCTGCTCACATATTTTGCCTTTAAATCTGTAATAAGAGCCATAACAGATAATGTGTTAATAATGTAAATGTCACCTTTGTTCAACCTTATATTAGATAGTTTCATCAAAATTAATGATGAAATCATCATTGATCTATCCAAATCTCCTAATCTTTGTAATCTAGTTGTATTCAATTCTGTTAAATTTTAAATTTGTTCTATTTCTGTATGTAACTTGATGATGACTGATTGCCGAAAACTATATTATGTGAAAACACCAATCAATAATAAATAATTATTTTTAGTGAATAATTTTGGTCTGCTCAATTGTGCTTGTTGTTATGACTGAATTTGAATTGCCGAAAACATTTGTTATTCTCAAATGAAATAATCTTAGCTGCAAAAAATGCTTATTTGATATTATTTTAGATTATAATAAAAGGAATAATAAAATAATATATATTTTTTCATAATAACAAACTCCATTATAAACAAAACTCTTCAAAATGCTCTCTAACACAGAAAAATGAAATTTTCTAACAGCAGTGATTTTTTTAATATGCAAGATTATAAAATACCATGTTAGAAAAATGGCAATATTATAAAGAATAAATTTATAAAAAATGCTGGATCACACAGATTATAGTGCAGTTTGAAATTTTCAAACCAAGTCAAGTTTTATTTTGAAACTCAGACCAAGTTGATTTTATTTTTAAATTCAATTTGATGCAAACTTCAAACAGTTTGCATATCTCTAATAATATTGTGTAATATGGTATTTTTATAATAATAATTTTTCATAAACATATGTGCAACATTTATTTATGAAAAATCATTTTGAAATATTAAATTGCAATATTATTCCTTTTATAATTTATAAAAGTAATAATTTTGGCAAATTTCAATAAAAAATTTCATATGATGACTTAATAAAAATTAATGAAGGGATTGTTTAATAAATATACCTTTGATTTTAATAAATAAAATTCATTAAAATTAAAAATATGAGATAATTCACAATTGCATGTTTTCAGTAGCATAATAATGCTTAAATTCATGGTAGAACAATTTTTGGAAAAATCTGAAAATACTTCTAATAGCTTGATAAAATAAAAGCATATTCTTTCAATCTTTTAATAATACTATTATAAGATTGAAAGAACACATTTAAACAATGTGCAACATTTCAAAAATCAGAATTTTATTACAATAAATTGTATAAAACTTTTATTATCTAAAGAAAGTAGATTTTAACTTTGAAAGAATTTATTTAATAACTAACACTGAATATTAATATTTAAAGGAAAATACATTTTGGTTTTTAAAATTATTTTAATCTCAATGAATTGATAAAAAGGTGGAAGAAAACAGTAAAAAAAATACAGCAAATAATTATAAAATTTCATATTTTCTAACATTTTAAATACAGTAATATTTTGATATATTATGAATTGAAATCATCATCAGATAATTTCTGTCTCTATAACTTATTTTGAACCTGGAAATTGCTTGTAAAGTAAGAACTTGTAAATCAAGAATCAATTTCCCATAGATATAATGTTTAAAATCAGATTCCATTGTCACGAATGAAATTTGATCACAAAGTTATATAAAGGCCAACAAAATCAATAGTTTATAATTAAATAATAATTTATCTATCCAAAGAAATGAAAATTATAGTCTTTAAAATTAAGCAAATTATTATAATAATAAATTATTTATATATAAATGTTAAAAGAATTTTTATTTATTATTATTATTAACAAATAGTATGAACTTTTATAAAGATGAACTATTGCCTTAGGCAGGAATGAGGAATAGAGGTTATTTGCGTAATAAGCCAGTAAAACAAGAGGGTATGTTGCTTCTGTTTTTTGGCTGCCATTTCAATTTTTCGAATTTCATAGCAGACAATAGAATTTTTGCTACAGACCCATTTATATTGCATTGTATAGCTATGTAAATGATTTGAAAATGCCTTTTTATGAATGTTTAGAATTCATTTATTGCAATCAAGGTTCACATTTTCAATTTTTTTAATACTTCATATTTAAAAAAAATTTGCAAATCCAAAAATTTGTAAACCAAAACTACCTGTATTTTTTAATTCTTTACTTATCAAAATTATGGACAAAAATAAAACTGCAAATAAAATAAATACAAAAACAAAATATATATAAAATAGAATAAAAAATAGAATAAAATTACATAAAAAGTCATGTTTATGTAAATTAATATGGTAAAATTTTAAAAAATTATATTTTTATATACATAATCTGTTATAAAGCAAAAGTTATATAAATATCATATGCTATACACATACCACACATATTTCAAATAATTTGCTATCTATAATAATATCGAGTGCACAATTAATCTGTTATTATAGTGCTGTGCTAAGTATTAAATTATAATGTTTTAAAAAATATTCTGTACATCAGAATTTTTTATATCAAGCAAATCAGGGAGTGCCTATATAAGCAATTTTCTGTTCTAGATTTTTGTATTTTTAAATGTTGAATGGAAAATACCAAATTCACTCATATTGAATATGTTATTTTCTAATTTCTGCTTGATTAATTGAATTTATTACAACTGATCTTAAATTTTTAATACATTAAATTTTTAAATATTTATGCACTAAAAACATATCTGATGTGGCATGAAAACATCTGAACTAAGGCTTTTTCTAGAAAAAACAAATATATAAAAATATTAACTTTCTGCTTATATTTATTTTTAATAATAAAAAAGAGACGCTTTCCAATATATTTGTCATCCAATAATTTTGTGCATTATAATTAAATTTTTTATATATTGTAATCTTTATTTAATGCAATAATAATATCTTATATGCACAAATGAAAATCATAGTAATTGTGTTCAGATATGAATATAGTTATAAATTATGATGTATTTAAAAGCAGCTCAAATATATACTTTCATTTATTGTTAGAATTGAAAGCAAATATCGAAGCAAAAAATTGCAATTATTCACAAAAAAGAATTCAAGTTCATAATAACAATACATTGCCTGAAAGATATTCATATATTCATCAATATCTGAAGTAAGATTATTTCAACATTCTTTATGGATAAGCATTATCCTTCCACATCTTTTTTATCAGTTTACATCATAAAAAAAATAAATAAATAAATACATATTACATGTTCACTTTTTATATTATTTTCAATTTTCCCATTCTGTCTACTTTCATATATTTATGCAATTATATATTCCAAACTAAATCTTTTAATTTCTAGTTATTTCTACATTGCAGTTGCATATTTTTTTGATTTATTTTTATTATTATGGCATCATAAGCTTTACAATAGCCATTAGATGTTTCATTAATTTTAAATTTGTATTTATAATAATTTCAAATGGCAATTAGCTATACTTAGATAAATTCCTCTCGATATTGATTTATAATATTATAACATAACATATCTGTTTTTTAATAGTGTGGACATAAATGGGAAAAACAGTATCCTCAGTTTAAAAATTTTAAATAAATTCATAATAGACTGTCTTATATTCAATAATGGTCCAGAAGAGGATCAGAAACATTAAAAAATTTTAGTCAAGTAAAGCACTTTAACTTCTACAATTTTTTAATAACTTAGAGTTTAATAAAGTAAAAGCATATTATCTTATAATTATTCTGTCCTCTCTGAATATTTAAACAATGAGCAACTATTATTGTCAATAATTGCTCATGAACTGTTATATAATTATTATGGTAAAATTAATATCGCTAAACTATAAAGAAAGAGTTTGTAATAACTAACATAATATGATGCATATGTGTAATATATGTTGCATTATAATATTTTATTAACAACAGTATAGGGTACATCATTATTATTAATGACAATTCACTATTGACAATAATATAATAGAGTATTGTTATTATTGCATTATTCTTGTTTACTGAATAAAATTACAGTATTGCACTGTAAATTATCATTATAACTTAATTTACAGTGCAATACTGTAATTTCACATAGTTAGAATTGTAATAATGTAACAAAAATAATGCAATAACAACAATACTCTATTATATGTCAGTAGTTATTATGCAGTTGAAACTGCATAAATAAGGGATCTACTGTATTTTTAAAATTATTCTGTGATTTCAGAGATATGCAAATAAATAAAAAAAATACTTATATTTGTGTTGAATTTCTATAAAATGCAAATATTTAAAAAGCTGTTTCTGAAGAATAAAAACTGCAAATAAAAAAATTCATTTACACAATTTATTTTTTTTGCAAGAATATCATTTAAGTTTTCATATTCTATGTACATTGTATATTTATAAATTTGATCTTGTCATTTAATTTATCAATGCATGGATTCATATAAGTCAAATTTAAACACTGTTGGAAATGTGCTTTCAAATTATGCAGAAATTTTCTAAATAAATTAATCACATAACTAGAGAATTTACTGTATTTTTGATGTCAGAATTTTTTATATAAAATTTAATACACATGAAATAGGAACTTCTGAATTTTGAAGAACTTACATTCTATTGAATCATTTTTTAATATTCTAAATTTGTATGTAATTGTCCAAAATCAAGTTCAGATGCATCATATAAAATATCACTCAAATTTTTACTAATATGCCAATTATTCTTTTAAAGAATATCAAAATATCACTAAATTCCTAAAAAGGGCAAAAATTACTTCATAATTAGTACCAATTGCCATATCCCCAAAACTTCTAAAATAAAACAATAAATTTACAAAATGCTCAGGACTGCAGAAATTATTTCACTAACATTTTCAATGTTCCTTCAGGGTATCATTAGAATTTAATAGACCCTGATGATGGCCCAGGAGGAGGCTTGAAATATTAGTCAAATAAAATAATTTCTGCAGTCCTGAACTGTTTTGTGAATTTATCTGTTTTATAGTTGCGTAGACGCTCAGTGAAAGTTCTTAATAAAACTGATATATGCTGTTTTTCATATATAATAATTCATCAATTTAATGCTTTGAAAAGAAAATAATCATATTAATTCATTACATATATTAATAAAAACCTAATTGATAAAATATACAATAATAAATATTCGATAAATCATGTAATCATGTATAAAATGTGTAATGTAATGTATCATGTATAAAATAAAAAAATTTAATAAAAAATACTAATTTATGATATCCATCAAAAAAATTAGAAAATTTTAGGAAATGTTTACCAGCCTGGATATAGGTACTTGAGAATTGAGATACAGGCATATCTTGTTAATATGCCAGTTACTTATCAGACTGCTACTATAAAGTAAATTTCACTGAAAAGCACATCATAGCCTTTTTTTCATTTGCTAGTGCATATAAAAAGTCTAAAAACAAAGTTACATTATCATTTATTAAGTGCACAATAGCACTAGGCCTAAAAAAACTTGGCCAGATGGCCATATGGTAAAGTATTTGCTTTTCACCTTGGAGGATCTAGGTTCAATTCTGGGTCTCATACTTTCAGTTTTTTGCTAATATGCCATTTATTTTAAAATGCCATATTAGCAAAGCACTGTAAGGTAAGATATGGCTGTCTAAAACAGCCCACTTATGCACATTCCTTCACTTTTCCATGAAATTAAAAAATAATTAAATTCCAAATATCATTGATATCTATAGTCTTTTATATATAATTTTCATCTAAAGCATTTTTATTGATAATTACATTTATTTAATCTAATGCTGTATGTCCTGGAATTCCAAATTTATTTTTAAAAGATAAAGATGTGGAAGAAAGATTTAAGATTAAATTTGCTATAAAATGATTAAAATTTTTATTAAAATTGTTCTCACTGATTTTTCAGATTTATTTATCATCAATACTTACAAATTGTAAACTATTAAACATAGGCATAAAACTAAATCGTTATAAATATTTTCAAGTACAAAAATAAAAAGGAGACAATGAATTAAATGATTTGCGAAATTAAAAAGTTTTTTAAGAATAGATATTTATAATAAGTTCAGAAGAGATTATTGCAACTAGAATTTAAATTTAACTGGGCAAAGACTTTTGGTATTTAAATTATTATTTTCAACATTCAATAACTGTTTTTTGTTTATTCTTCTGCTTCTTATTAATTCATATTAGATCTGAGATCAAAAAATGAACATAAAAGGCAATAGTCAATAATACAATAAAAATTTATGAGAAAATTATACACAAAACTTAATATGTTTTATCATTTTTATTTCTATATTATAATATGTTTTTGAGTTTTTAATTTCAATTTATTTTTTAATTTTCGCTTTATTCATCTAAGATAATAATTGAACTATTACAAGCTATTAATTATCACAAATTAATAAAATGATTTGATGATTATTTATATTTAGTTTTCAAATTACTTATAAAAATTTTGCTTGCTTTGTAATTCTAAATTAAAATGCTTTCTAAATATAAAAATTATTTAAATTTTATCAAGAATTTTAAACTTAGCTTAGCATAATTTTATATTAAATAATATTTTAATATAAAATTAAAACTATAATTCTTATTTGTTTAATCTTATGTTTTCTTACATAAGATTTAAATATAAACAAATTATAAATTAAATTAAATTTATTATTTATTAAGATATTTGTAAATTACATAATACATAATAATAAATACATAATTAGCTATTCTGTTTGTTTGACAAAATTTAACTAACCTCTCATATATAGTACCGTAAACAATATGTAAAATAAAAATATACATATATATTTTTACATACTGTTTACAGTACTGTATATAATTAGATTATATATAATTAGATATCCCATAAGTATTATGAAAAAAAACCTTTATTTTAAAATTATCTTAAGCAGAGCTTATTGACTTTCAATATATGTATACTAAAAAAAATCTTAAGTATAAACAAAAAATGCATCATTAAATATGAATTAAATGAATATGCATAAATCAGAAAACTACCATTATGTATAATTTTTATTTTAAAATACAGTATTCTCTAATGACAAAAGATAATAAAACTTTGTTTATTTTTAGCCATATACAAAAACTACAATTATAAATTAAAAATAAAATTAATTTTATTTTGGAATTATTTTATATAAATCATAATGTTGATATTGAGATGATGATTGATTGAAAAATAAAAAATATGTAGATATTAAATTTTGAAAATATGCTTATTATGATTAGTTTTTATTTTTAATAAATATTTTATCAACAATAGAAATTCAATAAAAATCAGAGATGAAATCATATATTTATAAATTTTTTTAATCTTATAAATAAAGCATCTAATCCTGATTCCAGCTTTGAGTATTACTATTTTGTTTTTTATGATATGTTTTAAAATTTTAGACTTTTCATTGAAAATAAATTTCGGTATTTTTTATAGAGATGTGTTAAAATTATATTTTTAAATAATCCAAAATGCAAATAATTTTTTCCCAGTATACAATCTAAAGAAAATAATAAAGGAATAACTACAACATTATATTATAGATAAATTTTTTCATTTTACATTAAAAAGATATTTTTTGTTTTATATTATAGAATAATTTGATTTAGATATAACTGACTAAAAAAAGTATTATCTTTAATTAGCAAGTTTCTTCCAACACTAAATTTTTAAAAGATTTTCATTAATATGCAAACCACTGAAAATCTTTTAAAAATGATGCAATTCACTAGATGGTAAATGCTAAATATACATCAGCACAGCATTAAACACTTATGGCAAGAATAATATATCTTATAAATCTAATATAAAAATAAATGAAATGTGTATTTTAAATTATATAGAATAATCTATAATTTATTTAAACCAGATCTTTTTCAATCTTGTATGAATTCTCATGTTTTTACTAAAATCCATATTAATACAAAAGTTCTTACTGTTTCTCTGAAAATTTTAAAAAGTTCTTTTTTTTAAAATTTTCAGAGAATTAAACACATTTCTTTCAAATATAAATAATCAATACATCTTATTTCAAGGGCATCTTATCTTCAAGAAAATACAGTAAACAAAGCTGAACCTTTACTTATATACATATAAAAGTATTAAGAATATCGTAAGTAAATGATAATTATTTAAAAACAAGATCCATTAATAAAGAATTATACAAAATCCATTAAAGCAAAAAAAAAAAAAATATTATTCATTGTTCAATTACAATAACTTATTAAACAAAACATTAAATTAATATTGGATTTCAAATATATGAAGGTTTAATGAGTTTTTCATTTAACAACATGATTTTTATCTATAGTGAAAAAAAATTAATTTATATTCATTTTTGTTTTCTAGTTGAGAACTAAAACTTTTAAAGCTATTAAGCTAAATGTATATAATATTAAAATAAAGTTTCAAATTTATTTTTAAATATTTGATCATAAACAGATGATACTGTGCCAGTATGCTTTTTAACTATTATGGTGGACTTTCTTATGATAAATATTCTTATATGTTGAGCAACTGAAGTTGCTTTTTTTATAACAATATAGAATTACAGATTATTTTTATATTTATCTAATTCTAAATGTTTGTTGGCCATCTCTAAACTTGGAATTTAAAAATTCTAATTTTACTAAATTGTCAATGATTACATTAATATATTAAATAGTTAGAATTTGATATTCTGTTTCTTTATTAAAAACAAAGAGAATTATGAATAAATTTAGAATGAACATTAAACAATAATTATAATTTCAAAAATCCAAATGTTTTTATGAATAATTTATATTATACAGCAGTGAATCTGTCATATATTTCATACTAAACTTAATACAGCTATTTTCTGATTTATATATAGCCTATGTTTGTAAAATTCGATTCTATATTAAATATTTTCACTAATTTTTTTTTCTTTTTCTAATTATAGAGCATAAATATCTACTGTATTTGTAAGTTACAAGTGCAAACATGTTAGTTTACAACATTTAAAAGTTCAAGTTGCTTGATTTATGCTTTGTATTAGTTTGCTGATCAAGTATCATATTACTAGTAGGATAGCATTTCATGTAGTGTGTATCTCTTTCAATCAAAGAAAATATGGCACCATAACATTGTATAAACACAATTACCATAATCTGCTTAGTTCCTAAAGCTTTCAATTCAGAATTTATTAAAAAATTATTTTTTCAATTTATGCAAAATTCAGGTTATGTAAAAACTTTAATCCAAATCATTTGCCTATATAGAGAATATCTATAAATAATTTCTTATATTATAATGATCTACAATCCATAGGTTTATTATTGAAACTATGAACATCAAAATTAAGTCATATAATAATTTAAATTAACATTTTTCATGTTAATTAAAAAAATTATAAAATGAAATAATCAATTTAAAATTTATTTATAATTTTTAATTATTCAGATAAATGAAAATGATAGAACAGATATCTCTAAATTCATTTCACAGTATTACAGTATATACCAAATTTTCTATAAAAAAAATTTATTTATTTTTAATAACATATACATATCATAATAATAAATTTCTTTTAACATAATATATATATTAATTTTAAAATAATATTTTTTTGATTTGCTAACAATTTTTTCAATTATTACTGTCCAAATAATTATATAAGCTATATTAATTTAAAAAATAAAATTGTAATAAAAAAAAGGAATTTATATTTATTGTTTTCATTTTGAAAATTCAATATAGTGTTTCAGTATAGAAGAAAAAAATTAGTAGGATATAGTATAGAAGAAAATTTAAAGATGAACTGAAAATAGCTAATATACAGCATATAGTAAAATTTTTATTAAGCTCAGTTTAAATTGAGGACTAATACTGGATAATCAAATATTCTAATATATTCTAATGGAATAAATAATTATTCCATTAGAATTTACAAAAATCAGAAACTATCAAAAAACAGACTTAATAACCACATTGGCTTCTGAGCAACTCATATGTCAGATGATGCTAGATGAACAAAATCAAAAATTTCTAATAATTCTTGAAATATTTTTCCAGAATGTAATAGTTTAAGAAGAAAAATTCTGATTAATAGAGACCAAATAATTAAAATTTTTATTTATTTTTTTGTTAATTTAATAAACAGCTTATTATAAATCTAATGCATTGTATTCAATAACAAATAATATATTTTTTTCCTCATCTATAAAAAAAATTTACAATGTACATAAATTTTACATGTTATTTATAATAACAATAATTAAAAATGTAGATATTGGCTATAGACTATTAATGAAATTTATAAAACATTCATTAAAATAATTTTCTTTAAACGAAAATAGAAACAAAGGGAAAGATGAATTTTATTACAATTAATTAATGACATTTTATTTGATTAGAGAAAATATTACCAATCAAATCATTAAACATATTAATAAAATACTATAATATAATATACAACATAATAAATTTTTCAAAATGCAAAAATTTGCATTGGCTGAGGAAATACAGAGAAAATAATAAGTTTATATTGGATCAAAAATATTTGCTTTAATAAATTTGCTTATTAATTTTATATTAAAACCAACTAAGCTATCTAATATTTCCAGAATCTGATTCTGTATATGACTGACCATTATCTGTAGTACTAAAGTTATGTCATCTTTATTTTTATGCCATGTAAATATCTAATTGGCTAAGAAAAAAGCAAAATATCTATAAAAAAAAATTAAAATAAGATTAAAAAAAATGATTATATCTTATGCATCTATATACTTATATTGAAAAAATTATAAAATCCAAAAAGTTTCCAAGAAAAAAAATCTCTCAATGGCTGTTACATGAATAATAAACTAATTTAAAAACAAAACTAGTTAGTTTTTACAATATAAAGAATAATTTTATTTAAACATTCTTTTTCTTTGGGATCACGTTTTTTAATCCTGTCCAAACACACACAAGTTATCTATCAATCAAAATATATTGTTACACTATTGATTTTGAATTTGGTTCTTAATACTGCAAAAATATTCAAAACTGTGCTGTATTTATACATGCATAGACTCATTCTAAAGTATATAGGCCTTATGAATTATATAATTAAACAGCTATTTCAGTTAAATTTATTATTTATTTACATATTCATAATTATTTTTAAAATATTTTTAAGATTATTAATATAATTTGTAATGAGCAGATTCATTAAAAATTTCTCTCATTAAAGACAGAAATTTCAAAAGATATATCTTAAATAAAACTAGATTAAAGAACAACATAACTACAGTATGAATCTATTAAATATCCAAATAAAAAAAATATATCAACAAATTTTTCAAATCATTCTCTACAAAACTTCTAAGAATATTAACTATGCTTGGTTTAAAATCAAAGTAAATATTTTTCACTTATTATTATTTAGTAATTTTTCTAATTTTCTGGTAATTATAGCAAACATCAAAACAATAAAAACTATAGTTTTCATTCAAAATTAGTTCAGCTTATGAACTAATGTTGATTTTATAGTGAACGATTTTACTAAAATTATCTTAATTTTATTCAACAGAAACTTTTTAAAATATATCTCTTTCCAGTATAACTTTATGAAAAATGAATAAAAGAATATTTATTTTTTGATTTATATATGTTATTAAAACGAAAATATCAATAATTTTAAAAGATTTAATTAAAAAGCATTAAATTTTCGATTTCATTTAATTTCAAATTTTTTCTATTAATTTCGAACTTAAAAATTTTTACAATCATTTTTGATTTGCTACGAAAATAACGCTGAAATATTAACTGCAAATATTTAATATTCTGTTTATAATATTAAACTTGTACAGCAAAAATCAATTCTGATTATTAACAGTTAAAAATACAAATCAGAAATTAGAATAAATTTGAAAGTATTTATCAAATAAAAGCTTAAAGGCTCAACAAAGACTCACTTAAATATCATAAGTATGAATAATTACAAACCTTTCAATCTTATTTGCAAATTCTTAATAACTAAAATTAACTATTTATTGAACAGAAAATAGAAACATATTTATTAAGATGAAATAGCTATATAGGCCTACACTGTATTTTAAAATGCTTTTCTGAATTATAAGCATGATAAATCAATAAGATATTACAAAATTTTTATTGCAATATCATTGAAAGAATGTTTATTTCTTTATTTTTAAATTTTTTGCTCAATTCTTATTTCAATAGTCCTGTAAACATTTAAGAATAAAACTTCACAGAAGGGACTGCATTTCTGCAAACCTGATTATGCCTGAGGGTTGTATATAGACACTCCTTTGCTAGAGTTTTTCTATTTACATTTTGCACACAGAATGTCCTATTTCCTTGGACATTTTTATTACTGGTTGAAGTTATCACTTAAATTACTCTCAAATAAATTCAATTTGGATGTATTACATTCAACTATCAACAGAAATATCCTCTTTCAATCGTTCACTATAAAGGTAATATTTATATTTATTTGAGATTTTCCTTAAATAAAGTAAACTGACCTCTTCCTATATAACAAATTAAAGAATATTTTATAAAATTAAATAATAACATTGCTGAATCATTATTATTAATAGACTATTTCTTAAATCATGAAAAGTCATAAAAAAATCAAAATAAATCTTTTCTTAATACGCAAAAATATAAAACTTTCACAAAGAAAAAAAAAAAAAAAAAAGGATTTTAACAGGGTATAAAAAATATTTAAATTTTTATAATATACTTCTTCAGTAAGAAAATTCTGTTTATTAATTATACATTAAAATTATAATAAATATTTTTTTAATAGAAAATACAATCAACAGAAACTTATTTAAACATCAAACTGATTAGATTTTTAATTTAAAAGAAATAATGTAGTAATTATTATCAAGATTAAATGTAATTCATTATAATAATTTAATACTATATCAATAAAAATTCTATCATCAACTTTGTCATAACAGTATATTATGATTTCCTTTCCTTTGTTTCTATATTAACTAGGAATAATTGAAAAGGATGTAGAAAAACCTAATTCATATTCATAATAAACATCAGCGAATAAATAGACAGACCAAGCAGATCAGAAAGATACTTTGTGTTAAACTGCAACAGAAAAATGCTTATTTGAATATATAAGACAAAAGATTTTCTTAAACAATTAATCACTCATCCTATTAATACAGTATTTTTTTTTCTAACAACTAATTAAGTCAGTATTTTTAAATAGCATTATGTGTAGCTTATTTCTGATGTTCAGTCAACAGAAATAATTGCATTAAAAAATAATTTACACATCGGAAAAATATCCTAATCAAAAGTATAAAAAAAAAAAAAAAAGACAAAATTTCGAATTATTAACTAAAAACACGTATAATGTATTTACTCTATTACGAAAACAGATTATATGTTCGTCAGTAAAATTATTATGACTACTTCTTTTGAACTATGATAACCTATGTTGGGAAAAGCATGTAAGAGAGTGATAAAAATTTAATTCAAAGCTATTTTTCTCAGCAAATTCATATAATAAAACCATTTCACAGTTATATATTTAAAAACAGATTTAATTGGCATAACAATGTTGTTCTATTATATTTCTTCAAATTTATTTATTTTTATGAATTTATGAAAGCCATTATTTTATTAAAATTATTCTGTACATTAACATAATAATTTTAAAATTTATTCAAATCAGCAAATTAAATAATAATAATAATAATAAAATTAAAGACTTTTATTGCAAATTGCAATTAAATTTTGGAATACTTGTTTAACATTCTGAAAGAGCAAACTGGAATTTTGGTTTTTTTTTTGTTCTGTTTATAAAATAATTTTTTGAAATTTAATTATAGATGAATATTAAATATTTAATCATGCATAATATTTGTTATAAACACACATACATTATATAAATCGCATTTTAATTTAATGACTGAAAAATATTTTATTTTATTTTTTTTATTTTTAATAAACTTGCCATTTTATCATTTGGCAATCTAAGAATCAATAGAAATCATCAACATCAAAATGACTGTTTTCTCAGAAAATTAACAGTTCAAAACTAAAAAATAAAAAAGAAATTCTTTTTAAATATGGTCCAGATAACATCGGGCGATAAAAACACACCAAGGGATGATCGCACGAAATTTCACAAAAATAATAAATAAAAAAAAAGGTAACTGCGGTCAAAAAATATCTAAAAATCGCTTTCGAATTCAATGAAACTGAAGGGAGAGAAAAAATAATAAAATAAAAAAAAAAAGATCGATTTTGCAACTAAGAAGATAACGAGATAGAAAGAAATGTGATGCTTTCTCTGATAAACTTGTCAAGGGTTGCCTAAATTATGGTATCCATGTTTTGAATTACGAGAGTGGAAAAAAAAAAATAAAAATTCGATAAAAATAAATGGTTAATAACCATTCAGGAACATTTAAAAGTTGGACAGGACTGCTTACAAATAAACGCTAAAGGCGATGGAGAAATTCCCCAAAGTCCACTATAAACAAGTATCTACCAATTAAAACCGCCATTGATAAAAAACCTGTACTGTTTATTCTACGCTAAAAAATAAACGATAAGAAAAATATAAATGTCGTATAATCAGGAAGAGTTTTCATAAAATTGAATTCCGTCGCAGTGTTGTTTACTAGTGGAAATATTTCGGCAGGAGCGCAAACTGGGTAGAGATCGGAAACGATAATGTTCCTCGTATTACGTAACGATTCTCGTAAGTAATATATGATGATGGATCCGAAAGATAAAGAAGAGATATTTCGCACTTTCTTTCCGAGGTTTTTTTTTTCTTTTTTCTTTAATGGCGAGTCGAACTTTAATTCGGAATGCGTTACGGATATACATCCTTAACGGGACGGGCAAGTCAACGAAAGATGAGGTCAAATAAGCAGTAATTATGTCGGATTGTTAGAATTTTTTTTTTCCACAGGCTACTTCTACTAATTTGATGCCAATGATAAAAGGAGGAATTAACAGGAAGATTAAAAATAAGTCTTTGACCGTTCCGCGATGTTTAACGTTCGTTCGTACGTTCGAGATTCCGATCGACGATTAAAAACACTGAATTTTTTTTTTTTTTTAAATACTGAAACGATATTTATTCATTAGTGGAATGTAACGTGTACGACATAAAGGCGTCAATAATAATAGTAATAGTCGTACTGGCTTCACATCTTCCAGTTATTGAAACAAGCGTTCATTTAGCGGATAATTTAATACTTTTATTTACATACCGAGAAACACTCGATGCATTCTGAAGTCGCGAAAGACTTTGGGCAACACCCCCCTTAAGCATAAAACACAATATAGCGCATTCAATCTCGAAACGAACGGGAAATTGAAGATGGAGAACAGTCAATAATGATCTACACGTGGGGAAGTAAAGTACTGATTAGCACTCCTGGCTGGATGACAAGTAACCAATATATAAATACACGCAGGCCTACAAATGTACAATTCTCAGCCGAAGAGGTAATAACAGAATGGTACAGCGCAATAAATGGAAGGAACGTAATCTTTCTCTCTCTCCCTCTTATCCGATTCTCTTATCCCTGTACTCATTTAAGCGCTGTAACGGTGTGGTCGCGCGTATTCGAACCCTGGTATTAATACTTGACGACTAAACGCGTTAACCGATACCGTTTATTGTAACATAAAGCGTGTATTACGCAGCGATACTGCTTGTAACGTTATCTGGGCTAATAAACGGATGTTGCCGGAATGTCCGTCATTGAGCCGGACTGGGCAAAAGCGAACGGTGCCGTGTCGCAACCGAAAAATGGATTGTACCGCTACTTACCGGACCAGACGAAAACGGGTGCCTTTTACCAACAGCGTAAACCAAAACACGTAGAAAAGAATCCTTCGGTAGAAAAAAAACGCATAAAAAAATATATGTATATATAAAGAATAAATTCCACGACGGCACAAAACACACACAACACTCAAACACTACGTAACCAGCGTCACTTCGTCATGCACCTCCGAATGGCGGGTGTGAGAGGCAGTCGCTTCTGCTGTGCCTCTTGGCACTGTGCCAACGCTCGCCACCTAGCGGTAGAAGAGGCAATTATTAGGACACGCAGCCGTTCGGTCAATGAGAGTGTGTTCAAAGTCCTGACATAGCGATAGGCAACCTGTGACGCTGCTACGCACCGCTAACGCGTTACACCTAGCGTATTTACTTGTCTTACACTATCGTCTTTTACGCTACGATGGATATCATTCATTCGTTTCGGTATATCGATTGTTTCCCTTACTACCCGTAACACACGGTCGTTTTTCACCATAAATAAATAAAGCAAAACGCGACAATTAGCCTTACTATATCCGCCACCGTAGTAGCACCGACAAGGAATTAGTAAAATAAATTCGATTTAGACTTAACGCCGAGCACTTAGCGTTATTAAAAAAAAAAAAGAGTAAAAAAAAAATTTCCTGTGTGTCCTAATTCAATATTCAGAGAGAGTGAGATAGGGAAAGGATGAAAAGAGGAAAAAATGAGTAAGTTCTTTTCAGAGTGGGGAAAAAACAGGGTAGGGAGAAACCAAAAGAGGGGGAACGTTATTGGGAAACTCTGCCGGACGGAAGGGATTCAGACGACAGAAGAACAATCCCCTCACTCTACCCCACCCTAACCAGCACCCTGCCACGTCATAATTGACCCAACGGGAGAAAAACGCTCTGAATAATAAAAAAAAAAGGAATCTCTACGTTGTGGCACAGAACATCCGATTTTACTACTGACCTAATAGTAATAATAAAAAGTAATAAAAAAAATAAATCATGACGGGAGAGAGAGACAGAGAGAAACCAGCTCGAACAAATTATAAACGGTAATTTGACGAGGAACTGGTTTTTATTAATGGAAAGTCAAACATCCAAATCGGTTTCCGGTTATTATCACGTCATATTAACTATTGATAGGAAGAAAGGAGAAAAGAAAAGAAGGATAAAAAAACAAAAAAAAAAAACATTTACGGCTGCGAGGATCAATTTATAAATAAAAGATTAAGTCCATCTGACTATTCCTATTCCTCAATCGATTTCGTTAACACTTTTGCTCGGTCCCGCTAACTCAATAATGAAACAATACATATCTATCGGTAATGTTTCTTAATTCGATTTTCTTATATAAACAACTTTAATTAAATTGGTTCACTCTGCTTAAAAATTCACTAATTTTGTCTTACAATCGTTTTATTTCGCTTGGTAAATCTTTAATGCCCTATAACATTTTATTTCTCTCTCTCTGAAATATTTCAAAACACTTTTTGACTCGTAGCTAGCATAAATTTAAGATGTCTTTCTGTGTAAATCTTTGTTTGATGCGTGTTCGAAAGGAATAATTTCTTTTTTTTTTTTTTTTTTTTACCTTGGTAGTCCATAAAATGCATAATATGCGATAAATCGGAGTTGGAGAAGCCCTCTCTCTTTAATCTCTAGTGGTACTTTTTCATATAACATAACTGGATGCTGCCTAGAGTTATAGCATTGATACGGTCCCCATTAAAGGTGTACTTAGCAATTTTACGAGGACTTCATGACCGTTTGATTTGTGATGGATCTATTGAACGATAAAACTCGTTAGAAACAATTAAAAATATGACTTTTCTCCACCAACAATCGCGTTATGGTGTCGAAAAATACATCCGCATTCGGTGTAAACAGTGCCAGTTTTTTTTTTTTTCTACTGCTAAACATTGATAATATTTATCTTAACTGTTTCTACAAATTACTGAAGGAAAATAAAGAACGAGTTTCAACTGATTACAAAAGCAAGCTTTGTAAGTCATTGATTTATCTGTTTTGTAAAACTATTAAATTATTACTAAACAAATACCGCAAATTAAGTAAACGTTTCTAAAACTTTTAATCGATATATCGCGGGAGGAAGTTTTAAAATTAATTTTAAAATTCAATTATTTGGTGTTTTAAGTTTTTTCTTTAACTGGGTTAAGATACGGGACAAAATATTTTATCGTCTGGTACAATATAAGTACTCCAAAACTGCTTTAGAAAAGCACTTTCTCTCTCTCTCTCTCTCTCTCTCCTTTCTTATCAAACCACAGTCGAATCTTTGATCCTGGCCATATGGAGCCTTTCCACGTTGCTTTAAAAGCTTTCCTTCTAACGGTCTTCTTCCTACGTTAAAATAATTCCGATCGGGAACAAACTTGGCAATCTTACATAATTACGGAACCGTAAAAGACAAAAATTCCTGTATAAATATGTAGAATCCTTTGCTAATTTTAAACTTAAATCGATCCACGGAAAATAATTCTGGCAAGTTTGGATTTAGAAAGAAAAATCTTCCGATAACTATTTAAAAAATGATTAATGTACGATTGTAAAATGCGGATTATCAAAAACTGTACCAAATTTAGAAGTTCTTTATGATTCTCAAAGAGGATGTACATAAATCTCATAAAAACGAGGACGTATCCTTTATTTTCGACTTCCCAAACAGAAAAAATAAAATAAAATTAAAAAAAAAATTCTTCTTGATAAATGATTAGATCGGTTTATCGTATAAATATCGATTATCCGTGCTTCTATACCTGCAACATTAATTCGTTTAAATAATTTATACTTCGTTGAAATAATTGGAAGTTTTCTTACCGACCTAGTTAAATTACATACAAAAATCGCATAAAATATTAAAAATAACCATTTCCTTTAGTTATACACATTCAGCTTAATTGTATTCCAATGAGATTCATTTAAACGCATTTATCTGTTGTGATTTATTTGATGTACAGTACGGTACTTACGAATGCCTTGCCTGTTAGTTTGTCATTAAACTAAAATGTTTAGCATTCTTTATGAAAAGATGTAAGCTGTTACTCTTCAAACTGTTCTGTACACAAATAAAACATTTTTGTTTTTTAATCTATGTAAACCTTTTATCGTTTTAAAAAGCATAGAAATAATAATGTCAATGTCATAAATTTATAATAAATATTTAAAAAATTCCGTAGCGTAAACATCCTTAAAATATTAACATTTTTTCATGTTAAAAATACAATATATGAATCGTTAACTTCTTCGCTTTAAAGATTATTTGTACGTACAGCATAGGTAAGAAACAAATTTGGGTCTTATTTTTCACTTTATGAACTACTAATTTATGCGAAACCCAAGAGTTAATGCACACACACACACACACACACATATATATATATATATATACACACTTCGCATTATTTCTTATTTTCATTGCATCATCAATGAATTTTATGCATCGAAAGCTGCAAATATGTAGTTAAAATTTAATTAATTAACAGAATATCAAAGATATATTCTTCAGCAATTAGTAGTTAAGATGAGATCGATTAACATAATTATAAAACCTGAATCAACCAGAAACCATTTACTTCATTATTCCATAAACTACAGAAACGATAGAAAAGAGGAACTGTTGTATTCCCTCTCCCTGAGGAAACCCTCACTAATGACTGAACTTCTGTAAGCTTCCAATTATGATTTTGCGGATCACTCGATGCTCCATCGCATAAATCCTAACTTATACAGTGAAGAGTTATCGTTTATGAACTCTTCTTGCCGAATCTATAAATTCTACTTTACTCTGTTTGCAGTATCTGCAATAAAATAAAATATTCACGAATTATTATTATTATTATTATTATTATTATTATTACAAAATTATATTAAATTTTTCTTCGTTTCCGGTTTTGGGAACGTCGTCGTTCGATTCCTAAAAATCGAGTGGTGAATAAATTATCCCGGCAGTGATTCTTTTCCTGGTTCTTTCTTGTTGACACTGGAGCAAACGTCGGCAGCATTTTAGTGGTCAGATAACAACGAAAAAAATTGCAAACTGGGCACGAACTTGTTTTGACAACATTCTGTTGTGATGCTAAACGAGTTTCTATATTGCTTTTAAACGCTTCAGTGAGTGCACGCCTTGTGGTGGCCATTTCTTTTTTTTACCCCCCTATCAATGCGCTACCAGTTTGTCATTGTATATCTCTGTTATAGTTAAGCAGTTTCGACATGCATTAAATTGAATTACATAAATTATAACAGAATTCCCACAAAAGAAAAAATAACGTGACGAAATCGTCCTATAATCGCAAATTGCACGAAAGCAAACACGTTGTATTAACAGCAAACTGTATAACTTTGCACAAAATAAAGCAATAATTAGGAGCGTTTTAATGGCAGTATCGATAAGTTTTTCGATATTTTATTGATTTCGTGACATGCATATTTATAATAATAATAATCATAATAATAATAATCGATATGTTCATTATCGGATACGATATCCAGATGCTTCTCTCTATCGTGAAGGGAACGTATATCGACTTTTAAGTGTCTTCTTAACACGAACAGAACAAAATTCGAGTCACATGAAGCATCACGGAAGTTAAATGAGGTCATTTTAACTTAAAACAATTATAAAATCGAATATTCTCACGATAGAATTAATTTCGGGAGTATCTCGATGATTTTCACTGTTTAATGTTCTTCCGTACGGTTAAGAGCACACTAAACATTAAAAATATAAAAATAAAAAAATATGCAGCGATATAAACGATTCCCATTTTACCAAGTAAAAACTTTATACTCGTTTAATTATTTTTTTAATTTTATATATTTTTTTTTTTTTTTTTTTTTGGTCGCATCGCAAATCATTATAAAAGTGATCGCGATAATCACTGTTATATTAAAGATAAGATTATAGTTATTTGCACATGGTTTTCTCTCATAATTCGCTGCTGCTAGGAGTTTTTACAGCTTGCGACAAAATTTAATAACAGCATTATTATTATTAACAGATGCTTCTTTGTACGCTACTACTTCCTTAAAGCCAAAAAAAAAATCAATTATTACTTTTTATACCGTGAGTAATATATATTTTACACATTCGATATCGGTTTATTGTTTAATCTATGGCTCCATTTTATGTTTTACTGTTTTTATCCGTTAAAAAATAAAAATATTTACTGCATTCTATCGAAAGAAATTTAGTGCATTTTATTGAGAAGAATTCAATTGTTTCTAATCGGATGATTAATTAAAAATCTGCTACTATCAATCGATTCGAGTTTTGAATAAAATATAAAACTATAAATGAATTAAACATGAAAATTTTTTTTAAAAATTCTTTTAACAACCACGTATTTTTTAAAAAATATTCCAGCAGTTTAAGAAAGAAAAAACAAAAATAAAAAAGGTTAAAAGAATTTTCCAGTTCTGACTTTATAATTGAGAGTTTAATTTTTGCTATTTTTATGCGGTGAAAACAAGAAAAATTCCAGGATGAAGACAGCAAACAACGACAAAACTGGGAAAGGAAAACAAAATCTTACACGTAAAAGTTTAAAAATATCGCGAAAAACAGGAAAAAACTCGAAGCGATTCTATCAAATTTTGCGTGTAAACAATAGAACGAAACGATTATTTTTTAATTAAAGAAAATATCGGGGTAAAAAAAAAAACTTGCATATAAAATATCCACTCCATGAATTACTCCTAACATATATCATCAGAAAGAGGAGAGAACTGGAAGGAAATAATTATGTGGTTTTCTTTATGAACAATCAAAGAACCGCAACCAGAGACGACTTATTTTGGATGATGATTAGCCCACAGAACAATCCACTATGATAAATAAGAAAGATATCTCTGAGCAAGGAATTATGTTTACGAATCTAATCCAAGGAAACAGCAAGCAAATACTTATCATTCCATAATTACAAACGAATAAGCTTTCAATAAGCCATCATCTCCTTGTAAAAAAAAAAAAAACATTCAGATCTTATTTGTGTGATGCATATCAGTTAAAGACATTTAAATAGCGAATATGACGATTTATTGCAAAATCTTAAGAAAATTTATGTTCGAAAGGGCTTTAGGAAACTTCGATTTCATTCACAAGTTTCGGAGATTAATACATTATTATTATTAAACAGACCAGATATTCTGAACTTCAACCCAGGACGAACTAGATATTGGAGAGTCATAGGGTGTGGAGTTGGACAAAATCCCAAAAAAATTTTTTTGAAAAACAATGAATAAAGTAAATTATTAAAAAATTTGCAAAAAAGAAAGCAGGAACAGATAAAGAAACAAACAATATATTTTACTATTACTTTTATTACTTTTCCTTCGGTTTGATTCATCCACATTGGTTACATTAGGGTGACCATATTCTACGTATAGTAAAAATTGGGAAGAACAACTCTTCAGAAGCTAATTTTCTAAAATTAAACCTAGTTAATATTTTTTAAAATTTTTTAATATGAATTATTTACTTATAAGTAAAAAAACGGGACAATCCGGGAATTTTATTAAGCCGGGACAGACTTAAAAACCTGGACTGTCCGGATAATCCGGGACGTCTGGTCATTTTATTATTATTATTATTATTTAGTTGTTCATCAATGTGAGCACAGAAAAACTCCGGAGCAAAGTGCTATGATGGACAAGTTACTTGTGATGTTTTTAGTCTGTGTCAGTGCTGAGAAACTTTCTATGTTGCATGTATCGAATAGTGATGCCTTTTGTAGTGTTATGTACGTCTTGGGGAGTAGATCTAGTGTTTTGAGGCTTTTGTGTAGTGTGTAAGGAATTACTCTTGTTGCGGATAGAATGATGAGTACTGTTTATTATTATTAGCAGAAATGCATTAATTACTACTCAAAGTATAATTAATTCAAAAACTAAAATTTGCCCGTAATATAAGAAAAAAATATATATATAATTTCTTTATAAACTGCGACAGATTTTCAACAGGTTCCGAACAGTTAAAATAAATCGGAAATTAAATCTTTTAATTATATGATTTCTGTCGCTTTTGTCTTTGCAGGTTGCAAGAAAAACAAGATGAATTCGATCCAGTAATTATTCGATAAACAAAGATTAATGTTAAAAGCTAGACAATACTTAAATAAATCCGAAGGAAAGAAAAAGAAGAGTAAAATATAATATAGTAATTAAGTATAACAGAAATCATGTTTAGGATTTATCAGAATGCGATTCTAAGAATAAGCAGCTATTGTAAAGAATTACGACTTTTTTTTTTTCTTTTTTAAATTAGTAATTAACATAATTATATTGCACTGTCTACAAAATGTCTGAATTGATGCTCCCAACAAAAATGTTAAAAGTCGCGATCACTACAACCTCAGTCTTTTGTAGCGAGGTGAAGATAAGACAAAAGAAAGCTTCGGCTTTCCTGCAATAATCGGGTTGAGAATAATATAAAATTTATAGCCACAAATAAAATAAAAGAGAAAACAGAATATAAAATATTAAATTTCATATTTTATCATCAAAATTAAAAATCGACATCGAATATATATATATATATAGTCTTGGGAGGAACTGAATATTTTCGAGATTTTTTATTTTATTTTATTTTTTGTCCGCCGATGGCATATCCATTTTCATTTGTAACGGTCGTTGCTAAACAATTACAATATTCCATTATTCTTTTTTTGTTGTTGTTGTTGTTCTTTAATGTTTTCCAATAATAATAAATTCTAGTGGAAATGTTTTGCACATTTCGGATAAAATAATAAAGGTGCTGAATTCTAAAATAATTCTAAACATAAATTCGGATATATTACAATGGTTTGGATCATTTAAAAGTTCGATATTTTTTTTTCTTTTTTTGTAAATTTGCGTGTTGTTATGGAAGTTGGTATTCGGTGTATTTTGTTAAAGAATTTCGAATTTTTCCGGTTGGAGCAAAGCCAGAACATTAATATATATATATTAATCTAATAATAAATTAAATAAAATTAATTAATTAATTCATATGGACTTTCAGAAATATCGAACGTTGTTATAAAAATTTGCACTGCATACAACTACTTCAAAAATGGGTTACTTGTCGTCGTCAATAATTTTCTAGAAGATCAACGTCAATCAAAGTTGTTTATTAATAATAACCCGGACATAAAAGTAATAATTACTGTTAATCTAGTTTTCTAATGATATATAAACATTGTTCTGTAGAGGACAAGTTCTGAAAGAAAATAAAAGATGCTTCACAAAAATATAGAACGCATTATGCGATTCCTCCCCATATTAATTTTTATAATTCTACCAAACACTGTACAGTATTTTCAACTGAATTAGAAGAGAGATGAGAACATCCGAGATGAGTAACATGTTTTTGGATTACGCACCTGTAGTCTATGTCGTAAGCATTAGCAATTCAGAATAACTTGCCACTTTTTTTTTCAAGAGAAATTCTGAATAAAATTCGGATTTATAGATTCTTAAATAAGCATCTAAAATCGGCAAGTAGAACTTCTCGTATGAAAGAAGAAGAAAACAGAATTTCCAGATGTTTTAATACGGGTAATAATATCAAAAAAACCGATGCTTTCCGACATCTATTGTTGCATCACAATGTCATCAAACATTCGACGATGCTGAATGGTGAGTGATGTATAAGCATCTGATGTCATATCAACGTGAGGTTTTCTTCAGAGTCCTGTAACCTACATTAGAATTATTATTCCAAAATCTTAAATATTCTCCGGTAATCAAAGGACCCGGGAATACACAAATTTGAACAAAAATGTGAATAATTAACAGGTATTTTCGTCGAGACTCCAAAATATCTAATCCCTGAGTTCATTCTGACCATATTTATTAAGCAATGCCTATGGTATTCTGGACAAGTTTCGTTAATTTTCATGGTTCCAGGGTAATTTTCATGGTAATTTTCGTGGGGACTTATTGCTATCACTGCAGACTGATTACCTATTATTATTATTACAGATTCACTAAAAGTAATATCAACGAGAGTTGGTTATACTTATCTGCCAAAAATGGTAAGTTTATATAATATGCACTATATTAATGGTGTTTTCAATTTTTTCATGGAAATAAATTCCTTCAGAATTTCGGTATCTTCACTACATATTCAGAAATAATATTCAGATAGAATTACTGCTAATATTTAAGGAAATGTATTCACTTTCCTTCGAACTTGTCTAATTAAATTTATAGACAACGTGAATTTCTAGCTTCATTTGTATCTTATTGCTCTATATTCCATACTTCATCGCATACAATCACCTCCAGTCGTTAGTATTAAGTTTGCAATATGAATTTATGGGCTTATTTTGCCTGTAACAAAAGAGAGAACAAAGAAAAATAATATCACATAATTCATCAGAAAACTATTCAATAAATCCATGTTTCAGAAAATTCTATCAAAATATCAGCTACATCTATTCACAGCAGAATTTATATATAATCTTTGCAGTAGTAACAGAAACAATAATTCAAAGAGCATCTCTTAATTTGTGTTCTAACAGTACTTGAACATAAATATAGTCACATATCTACACGAAAAAACTGAGGATCATAAGTCAGTCAACTACTTAAAAAATGATAACTGCAAATCAAACAAAAATTATGCTTATAATTCAAGAAAATATACGAACATCTTTAAGTACTATTAGTGAATTACCTTCCAGACTGGGGAATCATTAAAATCCGTCTATAATTATCTGATATAGTTAAGTATATAAAAAGTTTAATTAATCTTTATTCATATAACATTCGAAAATTATCAACTTAAATAACAAATTCTAATATTACAAGTAAAAAACAAAGCTTTCAATAAAAAACGATAAGCAGAAGGAAAGAAAAAAAAACATACTAAGCCAATTAAATGGAAAATTTATACAACAAGACATTCTTGAAAAATCTCAAATCAATTCTGAACAATCAGATCATCTTGTTTAAAAATACAAAAACAACTTAAATATTAACGTAATCTTTCTACCAAACATATTAACTAGATAAGATATATTTTAGGTGCAGATTAAGAATGAAATCATGTTTGGATTCACGGTGTGTTGAATATTACATACTTCCTAAAGAACAACATTCGTCTGTATATTGTACTAAAAATATTACATACCATTAGGAAGATGCTGTAAAATTCATCTGCAATTCTTACATTAGTAATCAGTCGTAAAGTAGACAAAAATGACACTAATAATAAAATCGGGGTTCTATTAAAAAGCAATCATTTTAATTTAGTATTGCAATTTATTTAATTTTTCTTATAATTATTATTTAGAATTTAATTGAAAATTCCAGCAAAAATTATGAGAGAGAGAAAGAATGATGATGATATACAAAGAAAGTTTGATGATCAATTCTATCATAATTAACATACGCTATTCTAATTTTGTAGTGTTAATATTAATACAACTTTGGTTTTAATGCCTATAATTAGTTTATAAATAAATAATTGTTATATCGATATATCGGCACATTATTATAAACAACACTACAGATTTAAGTTTATAATGAAGGAATCCGAAACTACAAATGGATTCCTTGCATCGATGATGATCACCAACTTCCTTGATGATCATTAAAAACAAAAATAAAACTTCCAAAATAAATTATTTGAGTTGAAAAGGAGAAATGCCTGGAAATTGGACTTCACTGTTAAAGAGGGAGACGAAGAATCGAATTTTTCTACCACAAACTAGTTTAGCATTTGTCTAGATCAGGGGTTGACAAACTGCGGCTCGCCAGTCACACGCGACTCTTCGGGTACGTACATGTGACTCTGAAGTAGAACTGAAAATAAAACTATCACAGTTTCATTTATAAAATTTTTAAAGAATTTTATTCGCATAATGACGATTTCATTTGTTTTATAGGTTTCGCAAAACTTCCGGATACGCGAGTCGAAAAAAATTTGCATTTGGTGTTCCCAGTATCTTAGGGTCTACATATTTATGTGAGCAATCGTTTTCTAACATGAATTTCATTAAATGTAAACTGAGGAGCCATTAACTGATGCCAACTTGGAATCGTGCCTTAAATTAAAAACGACTAGCTATAAACCGGACATAAACAAACTTTCTAAGGAAATGCAAGCTCATTGATTAAAACCAATGAGAGCAATTTTTTTTTTGTGTGATTTTTTCTTCACTTGATAAGATATAACTAACATTATAACTTGTTTTAAATTTTCCTTATTTGTAAAAATATATTTCTGGCTCTCGAATAATTTTTAAACTGTTTTGAGGGCTCTTCCGTCTCAAAATTTGCAGACTCCTAGTCTAGATTATCCTATATCGCTTCATTTAGACTGCAAAGATAACTTTTAAAATAATAAATTATCGACAAATAAAATTATTTAATACCTATATTATTTACTCTATT
>WUQG02032204.1:0-10986 GCA_011317285.2 Androctonus mauritanicus
CTGTCTTTCGTGATTAGGGCGGGACTTCTTATGGGATGATTCTATTAGGGGTGCACAATAAACCAGTAGTCTATTGTGCACCCCTAACAGCATCATCCCATAAGAAGTCCCGTCTTAATCACGAAAGACAGTATCTTCTTCAATGGGATAATGCCATTGTGGCTAAATTGCCGCTCTTTGGTACCTTCAATGTGGCTCCATACCTTGAAAATCAATAGTTAATATGGAGTAAATACCTAGTTAATTTTTAAAAAATAATATATTTGTAATTTGCTCATTTATTGTAAACAGTAGTATGCATTTATATAAAATGAATGCATATAAAATATATAATAAATAGTTTTTGAAACCATTACTATGATTACCCGAAAAAAACTGATGAAACTCTCAGTGACCCAGAAAGAAAAAGACTGCTGCTCTCAAACATTTGGGATTCTTCTATGTGGCTCGTATTGACACGAAGTTTGGCCACTCCCGCGGTAATTCATTGAAGAAGATATTGAACTGTCAATATCTTCTTGATCTACAAAAAAAGACATTCTGGTGCAAGAAAATGCAACTCTAGAAGATCAAAATCTGTAAATATGTAGACAAATTTTCGAAAATATTTCCTTTCCTATTTAAACATATATCTACGAATTAAAAATAATCATTATGTCATTTCCATCATTCCAAATTTATTCTAATATTTTTCCCCAAATTTTTTTTTATTCATGTTTTCTTACGAAAGAAATCCATTACTTTACTAAGCGAAAAATGCTACTTCGTTATGCATGAAATCGAATGAAATAAAACAAGATTTTTTTTTTATATACATCATTAATTTATTTTAGAAAAAACTATCAGTATGCATTTTGAAAGTATCATCCGATTTTGATGTTTTTAAAAATGTATTTTCCCGAAATGAATAAAAGAAACCGCATAACATATTCATACTTAATAGGAACATCATAGTGATGTATTTAATACGAAAAAAAAGAAATTCTTTTTCGAATATTTACATACTCGTTTTTCGCTTACCAGTATATTTTTCTAATCTTACAAATTGCTTTTTCAAATAATCTATAAAAGATGAAAGAATAATACCGAAATGCGGACATTTTATTATCTCGAAAAAATTGAAACTGCAAAGTTTCCATTCTTCTGAAACATAATTTCATTCGAATTGTTATCGGTACTATTGGATTTTCTTTAAATTTGCATAAGAATATTGATATATTATCGGGCGAAATTTTATGTTGCAAACACTGAAATTGTTTGTAAGCAATAAATACTATAAAATTATGCATAACGTGTTCAAAACCTTATATTTTTGAGTTTTAGCGGGATTTATTTTCAAGATAATGATTATAAACATAGCTCCAAATACAATCTTATATTATTAGCGAAACATGGTTGGATGGCTGATATCCCTTTTGCAGTAGAACCGCTGTACCGATTCATATAAACAGAATATCGTTAGGAAAGTCTAATCCTCGGATTTCTACCACAGCCAAAATTTTATGTCGCTATTAATAATTTAAAAATTAAGCAATAAATATTAAATTAAAATTGTAGTTTCCCTAAAAAAGATAAAATTCGTAGGTGGCACTGTAACTTAGTAATGGCCGCCATCTAGTGATTCTGCGTACGAGTTCGAGGAATTTTTCGAGCGATACTCCAAAGTTATAAGATTAAATCACAAGATTTCCACTCATATGAGCGAGTAATACTAGTTTTTTTATTTTTTTAAATATATTTGGTCAAAATTTCAGCCACGAATATGACTGCAACAGAAACCATTGCATATTGCAAGTACTCAATGATCGTATGAAGATTATTTTTGCCAAGCAAGGAAAAATCGGTCAATGAGATTATAATAAAATCGCTTATTTCTTGCCAAACTTGATTTTTCAAGTCTTTCTTGGCGATAATTCATTGAATTTAATTTCCATAAGTATCCGTGTTGCTGAATTAATTCGATGAGATTCGCTTCTAATGCCAGTTCCATTTAACCACCATTTTCGCTAGACAAAGTCATCGATTTCTATGCTTCTCAATGGCCACGCTCTCTCAATAACCACAAAAAAAAAACAAACTTTCTTTTTTTTTATTTTGAAGGCTATTGTATCACGCTATTCGTTGGGAGTTTTCTAATTTCTCAGAAAAGATGAAAGTTTCATTGACGTAGCTAAGATTTTTTTTAGGTTTTATGGTTGGACAGAACCAATCATTGGTAAACTGTTACGTTTTCGAGTTTCTATCGAACAGATATGAAGGGAGTGATTTTTAATATAAAATAAAATGTAATATTGATAATCTATTATTCGAATTTATATAGTTTTAAGGTTTCCAAAGAGAATTTATGTGCTCATGAAATAATATCTGAAAGACTATATTGCAGCCTAAATATTCATCATGAATTCGAATAATTTTTTAAATTATCATTTAAAAATAATAGTTATACGATAATGGATACTTTACAAAAGGTTACGATTAACTAAAAATCTGTTTACAATGCGAAAGTGAAATTAGGCACAGATAACGTCCAAATTATGCAGGAAAAATCCACAGAAAAAACATGTTTAAAAAATGCCATCAGAGAGAAAATTGTAACTGGATCTGTTTTTAGCAAGACAGTAGAATAATCATCAAATTAAAGCAATTTTGATTTGCATAAACTTGTACTCTATGTGTAAAATGCGATTATAATAATCCTAATGTATATATGGCGAAAAAAAGGGCCAAATTACGTCCTGGTTTCATTTTTTGCAATCATTATTTTTGCAGATTTTTTTTTAATTCCCGGTCTGGGCAATAATTGTATATAATTTCATCTTCATACAATAAATAGTTTTTCATATAAAATCTGCTAAAGTAGCGCACTATTCTCCATTATGACCAGGGCCGGATTCAGTTAGTGCGGGCCCGATTGAATATATCTCGCGGGGGCCCCTCACAATATAGCTTATATATATAAATAAAATAAGTAATATTTATAAAGAAATTTGCATTTTTTTAATTAAACCTTTTGATTGCTATGGACTCATAAAGACATTCAGCCAAAGCTATCAGTATGGACGCATATATGCGTTAGCAATTTCTGTTCAAACGCACAAGAATCAACATTAGCAGCGTGTTTGATATAGTTACATAGATTTATTTTGCTTATTAATAACAATAAATAGAAAAATTTCTTTCTCCATGATCCAAGAGATATAAAATAAAGTCGATTTGTTCGCATTCAATTTTTCCAAGAAGTCTTTTTATGGATCCACAAAAATTAAATGTTCGAAGACTGAGGTGTAAAAACTCAGTCATAATAAGTCTAACCATTATTCTTCATTTATTAGCCTTTTCATGATTTCATTTTGCTTCAAGCACGGAGGCCCCTCAATCGCGAGGTCCGATTGTGTGCAATCAGCCCAATTTGCTCATATATAAATGAATAAAAATAAATTTGCTCCTGCTTACGACGTAGCGATGTAGCACATTTAATAATATATAATCTTTGAAAGAATTTTGTTTATATAATCTTTATGAACAGAATGTTTTTTCCTTACATATATCTGTCAAATTACGATAAACAAAATATAATTAAATTGAAAGATTTAATATTTTATGAATTCTTTGAGAGACAGGAATTCGGAAATATTTATTAAATTCTATTTCTTGCCGTGAGAATCTTTAATATATTAAAGTGGTTTGGTAGATCGCTTTTCAAAAAAAAAATGGGAGACAATACTGGTGTTGGTTAAAAATTCTTTAATATGTCTTCCATTTAATTACACGGAAAATATATTTCGATGGAACTGCTTCAGTTCACTGAGATAATGGAAATTAAGTTACGTAAGGCTAGTGGGAAAGCTCGAAGCAAAGATAAGATAAGATCGAGTTTACGGGAGGAAGTTGTACATCAGATTTGAATGATAATGGAATAGTTATGAGATCATGTTTTGGATTTTAATGTTGGGTAAAGACAAGACTCCCTCCGTAAATTTGATCCTAATCTCTGATTCAAATTCTCCCAAGGGCAAACTATTACTTCAATAAACTGACGAAACTGTATTGAAAAAATGTATTTCATGTAATTAATGAAGGCATTATTAAAGAATTTTTAATCCAATTTATTGTTTTCTCTTTTCTGTCTGTCTATTGAAAAAATGCTCATTAAACTTTCTAATATATTAGAGACTTTCACCAACTGCGTATCACCATCATTCATGAATTTTAATCCAATTTCTACTAATATTTCATTGATAAATATTTTAGACTCAATTTTTTAGTATCTAGCTTGAATTTTAGCATATCATAGTATTAGTTGATCATTTTTCCATGTACAAAAAATTTTATTGTATGGTTTAAACAAAACTTCATTTTTGCATACTTCGACTTGTTTTGGTTCAAGTTCACATTCGCTCTTCTCAAATAATTATTCGCCTTAAGACTGTTATAATTATATATATATATATGTAGTATTATTTAGATGCATAATGTCTAAAAATACATTTTTCTGTGATGCTAACAAACATGCATTCGTAAAATAAAAATAATATTCAATAAACAGAAGCACGAAATCATTTTTGAAGAATTTAATTTCGAAGGGAATTTACTATAATTTATTCAAAATAATCCAGTTGCATTAAAAATTTCATTGCAGAGCGCATTTAGAATGCAGAAAAATTTCCGAAAAATCCATACAAAATTTTGGTTTGAAATCTCGCTACAAGAGATGGCAAAATATTATAGAATGGAACTTGAAAACTGTATATAAATATTGTAACGACTAGACTGTATGGGATGGATATACGCCCAGTTCGTGACTGGTCCTGTTTTCTATCGAAAAAACTTCCTATCCGAAAGGAGAAATCGAAAAATAATTAGCATAGAAAAAAGAAGAGCAATCTAGTTAAATTAAAAGGAAAGATAAAATATAATCAAGTTGAAAAATTAATTTATCCCGAATATCATTATTCTTATTCTGGAACGTTCAATCTTCATTCAGCTTGGGTTCTAGACATACCAGACAATGACTCTTTCTTATCATCCTTATCTTACAATTATTTTATGGAGAGTTATTAGTCAGCATTTAATTAAAGAATGCCAATTTTTTAAACAAATCCAAACTTTTAATTTTTTTTAAAAATACTATTTGCTAAGTTAAAATTGTCGCCATGGAATATTCGAAACATTGCTCGCAATATTATCAATATCACCTGTTCTCTATCCTAAACTGGATAGTTGCGTGGTAGTGGATCATGCGATTTTTCAGTTTCAGCACGTTACTCATGGCGACGGTCACTATATCGAACAATTACGCCTACTGCCATAAGTAAGATACCATAATTCGATTCGAACGACTCTTAAAATAACAGAAAACTGTAGCAATAGCGACCCAAATGTTGAGATGATTTTTTTTGTATCTCTAAACACGATTAATGTGAAAGTTTTTTTCTACGTCTTTCTTAACGTAAAGTATCAATTATATTTTTATGATGACAACCTTAGGTATTTTAGATCAAATAATTATTAAAATATTAAGTATTGCATTCTTAATTAACTTCAAAATAAATTATTTCTTCGTCTGATATATAAATCCATGCTTTAAAATATATTTTAGTGAAAAATTGAAGTAAAAATTTAATTTTAGAGTTAACACGTTTTCTGGAAGGGTTTAATTTGGTTCCAAATATAAACCAAGCTTTTGGTTTATATTTGGAACCAAATTAAACCCGCGGACCAAACGAAAGAAACTCGAGGGATTCTCGAAAAAAAAAACTATTTTTATTTCTATCCTCATTCTGTTTCAAAATGGTTTCCATTCAGACATAACTGTCTCCTGGTGGGAACTCGTATGTCGGATCCAAATCATATTTACTACGCCTGTGAGGGATTGAAGAGGTTCTAATATCAGTATTTTTTATTTTGGCTTGTCATGCCCATCTTGCAACAAGATGATGGCCATTCATATTCCAGCAATTCCTCTTTACAATTCGTATATTTTTATATTCTCGGATTCAAACCAAAATTTACACTCTTGAGAGTTAGCAAAAGATTCTAATAACGGAACGGCTATCAAATTTTACTCGCAAACTATATATTTACTTTTTCAGATTTAAAATGGCTATAAATAAATATCATCGTGGAAAGTAACTGGAGACATTTTTATCATACTCTTAAATGCAGTATATTGACTTACAAATAATTATATTTATTAATTCTTCAACAGACTGTTGCAATCTTTTTTTTTTTTTTTTTTTAATATAAAGAATTTATAAAAGTTTTAACAGAATTAAGTTCAAAATGGTGTAATATTGAAGATCATAATATGGCAGAGAATTGAATATACTGTATGATAATGTTGAATGTAAAACTGTTTATCTACTGTTATAATAATTCTATCCTTAACTAATCCTTAACGTCTGAGGTTATTTACCTTCTGAAAATATTTATTACTATGCACTTCAGTTTGCTATCAGAAATAGTTCATATTTATACATACAGTACTTAGATTTCGTATAAACAAATACAGAATTCTTTTTTTGTACGTTAATTATAATAATTCTGTTGTAGCGGATTAATGGTTGTCGTCACTTTTATTTGTATTCATAAATATTGTCTTGTTGTTTCACTCACTATTATTTTGTTCTGTTATAGTTTGGTTTTGTGTGTATGTTATTTATGGGAAGGCTTTTGTTGTTTCACTCACTATTACTTTGTTCTGTTATAGTTTGATTTTGTGCGTATGTTATTTATGGAAAGGCTCTTGTTTCACTCACTATTACTTTGTTCTGTTATAGTTTGATTTTATGTGTATGTTATTTATGGGAAGGCTCTTGTTTCACTCACTATTACTTTGTTCTGTTATAGTTTGATTTTATATGTATGTTATTTATGGGAAGGCTCTTGTTGTTTCACTCACTATTACTTTGTTCTGTTATAGTTTGATTTTGTGCGTATGTTATTTATGGGAAGGCTCTTGTTGTTTCACTCACTATTACTTTATTCTGTTATAAGTTTGATTTTGTGCGTATGTTATTTATGGGAATACTCTCGTTGTTTCACTCACTATTACTTTGTTCTGTTATAGTTTGATTTTATGTGTATGTTATTTATGGGAAGGCTCTTGTTGTTTCACTCACTATTACTTTGTTCTGTTATAGTTTGATTTTGTGTGTATGTTATTTATGGGAATACTCTTGTTGTTTCACTCACTACTACTTTATTCTGTTATAAGTTTGATTTTGTGTGTATGTTATTTATGGGAATACTCTTGCTGTTACACTCACTATTACTTTGTAGTTTGGTTTTGTGTATATATTATACTTATTTATGGGAAGGCTCTTGTACTATTTGTACATTTAGAGTGTAAGAGTTTTAAGTAAATTTTATAATTCGATACGAATGATCAGTATTTTTAGCTATTCTGTTTAAATTAAAAATAATTTACTTGTTAACATTTTAAAATTTTTCAGCTGCAAAAACAAAGAATTTTAATATCTAGGACATATTTAATGCATGATTCTACATAACTCGATTGTCTTTTCATTTGTGTTGTAATAAGATGAACCGTTTATTTTTAAAGTGATTTTTGAGTTAAATTTTGAAAAAAATTTTTTTACATTTTATGTACGTATCTAGCACAATATTGTTAAAATAAATGCTATTGTTTTGATTCGACTTGCATCATTTTCAAAGTAAGAACTTAAAACATCAATCGGTTCAGTTCATTCATATAAAATAGAAAAATCAATTTATTCTACTATTTACCTTTTATATATTAAAGACATTTATGAGCAAACATATGAAAAAGTAGGCCATATAATTTTTCATATATAATTTACAAGCTAATTCTCTTTCTTACGGTTTATACGTATTGCAGACATGTTTTCTATTGAATTCTGTACTTCATACAAATTTTTTTTTATGGAAAAACTTTCAATCAATTCCTTAAGAGATAAAGAATAATTTCTCTTCGAATATAATTAATGCTTAAACTGCGAGAAGCTATTAATTAGTTGATCAAATGATTCTGACGTATATATATAATCTTAGTCTTTCTGCCATCAATCATTAACTTTACCAACTTTCTAATAACGTTTTTGTATCTTTGGACGTGATATTTATTAAAAATAAATTATTATTTTATTAAATCTACTTCTTAATATCCGTCCTCTTGGCAATAAACGAGAACAAATGAATATTCTTGAGACGAACAGGAAATTATAAGTTTAGAGAAAGCTTGAGAATGTATTTAATCAACGATCTGGAACAAAGACCTCTTGCAAACACGAAATTGTTCAGAAAGTAAAGAGAATAAGTTTAGATTACTCGACATTCCCAAGTCTCCCTGAATGTTTAAGCATTGTTCACTTGATAATAAAGTTTCTCAAATGATTCGTGATTTTTATTTTTTACTCTAGAGTAATCTATAATCTAGATGTATTGAATACAGTAGAACCCCGTTTATACATTTTTGAATGGGGGTTGATAAAAATTATGTACAAGTGAGATCAACGTTAAGATGAAACTTTTTAACTTTAAATGTTGAAAAAATATATTAAAACTTAAAATTTTAAAAAGTTAAACTACATACTGTATTACATACATTAAAACTTAAGAAGTTTAATTAACCATGATGGGAAAATACAGTTATTTTGGCATAAAGAAAGAATCGACTGTAGTTGTAGTTTTTGGATGCGATACTACATTCATAGAACGAGCCTTCATACGCGACTACTGTACACATCTTGTCATCATTAATGTTTTTTGATCTTATATAATAACGTTGTGTTACTTCCAGTGTAACACAACGTTACAAAACGTCGGTAGGAAGACTGGTGGGATAAGTTTTGTGTTATTTTTGCATTCATTCTACTTTCTATTTGGTAAGATTATGTAGTGTGCAAGTGTAACAAATTGTTCCTTTGTCGAAAGAGTTTGGCCAAGATTTCTTGGATTTTATGTATAAGTGTGACCAAATCATCTGGGGGAATAAAAATAATAGCGTACAAATGCGAAGACGTGAGAGTGTGATGATTTTACCTGCAAAATGGAGTGTACAAAACACAACGTACAAGTCCGAAAAACGTAGAAGTGAGAAACGTATAAACGGGATTCTGTTGAAACCAATTTTTAGAGAAGTAGATCTTGTTGTACTAATTAACGATTAATTTTACTTAGCTATAAATCTGTGTTTATCAGTTTACAATTCTAGCAGGATCGAATTTTACTAATTATTTTAGGATTTTATACTATTTTTACAATGATAAATCTGATTAAAAAAAAAAAAAAAAGATAGGAATTGAAAAAGTTCGATTTGGATTTTTGGCGATTTGAATTCTTGTAGCAATACGTAGAATAATATACTTTAGTGAATAATCGAATTCTTTGGCCTATTAACCAGACTATCTATAATCGATTTCGATTGAACCAATTTCTTCTATCTCTTTGACCGTATTAGATCTGCTGATGCAGAACATTCCATCAGAATTGCTGTGATTGAAAGGTTTGGAAGATAAAAGATACTAACTACCTACAGTATACTGTAGACAGGTAGTCTTCAACTTTAAATAAAACGATAAGTTATCTCTCCATTCACGAATTTGGGAGATATATATATTTAAAACTAACAAGTAGAAGAATAGAAAAAATTGTTTAATTAACAGCACGTTTTCGTCTTTAAAAATTAAAATCTATTACAAGCATCAGCGAAAATATTTAAAATACAGTAATACCCCGACTTACGTAAACTCAGAGATAAGTAACTTCTCATACTGTCCCCTCTTCCTATTCTTTCACAATTACACAGTGCATATTTAATTTGCTGATTTGTTAATTAAGAATCTTCAATTTGTTGTTTTCTTGGTAATAAAGAGTAAGAACTTGATACATATATACCTGAAACTACATTTGGAAATCTGTAGGTATCCCGACTTAGGTAATTTTCGACTTAAGTTATGCTTCCCGGTCCCACCTATTTTACGTAACTCCGGGGTATTATTGTAATGCAAACTAGACGTTTCCATCTTTCATGCATTAAGAGTTGATTAAAACAACTAGATTGCTAAATAGCTTCGGGTAAAGAAAATTTAACGGAGCAATGTATAATTTGTTAGGTATTAGTACACAATATCAAATTTTAACATATTATACAGCTGTTGTTTCTATAATTTATAAAGAGAAATCTTATTGTATCGGTGTAGAAAGGTATCATTTCACTTTTTAGAAATTTTAATTAATTATTTTTATTATTATTTATCTAACAATAATCACAAGAAACAATTTAGATTGCAGTATTGAATAAATTTATGAATTAACATCAATATAACAAAATAATGTTTCGTTATATTGGTGGGCCAAAATGTTTACTTGTTAGATTAAAGATTTTATTCCACCACATCGAAATTATATATTTTCAATCAATAAAAATTTTATTTTCAGCAAAAAAATGTTCCTAAAATTTTTTTTATTAATAAAAATTTACTCGTTTATTAATTAAGTAGCTCTTCTGGCAAAAATCATAGTTTTATTTAATAAACATCAATATACTGATGTTTTAATAATAAAACGTTTTAAGTGGCTTAGATGTACAGAATGTTCATGATTTACAGATGATTCTAAAACATACACAGAAGATTCAGATGTGTATGAAACTTTGTGTGGCTTAGATGTAGAAGACGTGTATGATTTACAGATGATTCTAAATCATGCACAGAAGATTCAAATGTGTATGAAAATTTATTTGGCTTAGATATAGAAGACGTGTATGATTTACAGATGATTCTAAATCATACACAGAAGATTCAGATGAGTATGAAACTTTATTTGGCTTAGATGTATAGGATGTGTATGATTTACATTATGATTCTAAATCATGCACAGAAGATTCAGATGAGTATGAAACTTTACGTGAGCTTAGATGTATAGGACGTGTATGATTTACATTATGATTCTAAATCATGCACAGAAGATTCAGATGAGTATGAAACTTTACGTGGCTTAGAT
>WUQG02032215.1:0-10986 GCA_011317285.2 Androctonus mauritanicus
CAAGTTTAAGTTCGCATAAAATCGTCTGATAATGCATGTCTCGTATAACGCGATTTCCTATAACGCGGAACGTATCCCCACGTTGCACTGAAGTCCGCTGTAAATGATTAAACACATCTTTAAATTAGATTCTATAAATTATATTAGTAAAGATTGATATTATAAACATTTTATAATCAATCATTCACAAGTTTCTATTTTGGAAGAGGTAAGATGAGCGTTTGGTTAATGATCTAATATGATATGTGATGCAAAACTCTCCAAGAATAATAAATATGATCAATAAGGTTATTGATTGTTCCTTCAACAATACATCAAAACTTCAGGTATACAACTAAAAATTTAGAATTACTTCATTATTCTTAAAACTTAAACTAACAATATAAATTAAGACATAACAACATGAGAGATAATCGATTTTGCGAACATCATTTTCTCATTGATGTTGTGGTAATTTTATCGCATATCTAAAGATTCTTATACGTCTTATGTTATCTTTGAAAATATTAAACAACACATTGAGTGATTTACAGCAACTTTTATTGTTATTAGTAATTAATATTTACCTTAAATGCTTATCTGCCTTTGTTATAAAATTGTTAATGTAGGACAAACAATAATAATCCGAAATTATCGATAAAACTAGATAAGAATTAATAGGAAAAATTAAATTTGGATTACATAAAAATAGAAAAGATTTTTAAATTCATTTTAATGATGACTTTTATCGATTATAAGATAAAAATTTAAAAAATGAAAATATTGTATGATAACAGAATTTTTTTTTTGGAATTTTATTGTTAAAAATGAATCATTTATGACTTAATTAAATTACAAAGAGATTACTTTAGTTCGATATTTTTTCTTGATTTAAAATTTTTCATTTCTAATAATAGAAAATCGTTTTTATTGAAATGTTTATACTGTGATAAGTTCACATTAAAATTTATGTCGTCATTCTTTATTATTTTTAATGGATTTTATTTGTGTAATGTTTTTGAGTATAAATTTTTATACGATTTTTTAATACGTTTAATCATCATTAAAAATTTTTAAATAAAAAATAAATACTATATGCTGAATGCAGTATTAAAAAGTGGTTTTTCCCCCCCTAAGAGGAACAAACTTTGGTAACTATAGATAAAACCCTTAATATAAAAAAATCACCTTTTTTATTTTCCGAATATCTACAGTTTAATACGAGTGTAAGACATCCATAAAGAATGTTTTATGACTTTTGTTTTGCTTCTAGACGTCTATGAACTTTTATGTAGTTTGATATTCTAAATTTAGATTTACACTTGGAACTATTTAAAAATTAATTTCTCTTTTTAGTTGTTACAAGAGAAAGTTCTCTAATCGTTTCGTGCTACAACAATTAATAAATAATTAAAGTGTTATCTTAATTATTTATTAATTGCTTCGTGCGTATCATTCACGAATTTCGAAAACTGTTGTCGCTGTATTCAAAAAATTAAAAAATTTTAAAGATAAATCTTGCCATTAAATTCGCTGTTATAAACCTATAACAATAATTGCTTTCTAAAATTTAACATTCTCTACACTGACATTCTTATACAGGTAAACATTCGTGGCGTAATCCGTGCATCGTCAGAATCTTTATAATTAGTTTAAAATCCTTTTATAAGGTTAACAAACTATAATTTCCTTTTATTACGTTACAAAATATCATTAAAATTGTTTAAAAATAGCTTCATGAAAAGAAATTTGAATAAGTTACATATTTAAAACATTATTTGAATTAAAAATCTGCTAGTTAATAGTTAGAAAAAAAAAAACATAATATAAAACGAGTATTTTTACAAAAATTAATTAAGTTAATAAATTATATTATGCTAAACAATTATGTTATAAAACAATTCAATCTCGACATATGTCGAGACTGTATAATTGTAATTAAGGAAATTTCAAAGAGAAATAATTGCATAATTACATTGTATTTAAATGCAATTTCGTAATTTCAAAACGAAATTGTATCTTATAAAAATTTTTTTCACTTTTATGACATAAGTTTATAAAAAATTGAAACGTTATCAAGAATATTTTTAAGTTTTCAATTAATTTTAATTTCTGATAAAGAAATGAAAATGCATATTAAAATCTTTAAAACAGTTTTCTATAATTTGATATAAACTGATTTAAATAATTTGGTAAAATTATTCAAATTTTTGCTATTCTAATTTTTTTTTAAACATAGATAATTTGTCCTGCTATTAAATTACTTAAATTAATTTTGTTGAAAGTACTGTAATGTTGTCTAATCAATTTAAGAAAAAGTTTCTACGAAATTTATTCTGATTATAAGGATTAAAGTTTAGAAATGAATTATTAAAATATTTATGACAGTTACATAATTTTATTATTATTTTTTTCTTATCTCTTAAAATAGAAAAAAAAAGTGATCCTTTAAGAATTGCAAATATAATTAAAACTTTTTAATGCATTTTTGGATATATTAAGGACATTAAAAAATTCAAAAAATTATAGGCTTTAAATCAATTAAAGTGTCTTTTAACTACGTGATTTATTAATGCTGATGAGTTTTTAAAATTATGTTATATTGCATAAAAGTCATGCTTAATAACTAATTATGTATAGTATTAACTTTATTATGCTCCCTTCTTAAGATCTATAGGATTATACATAGGAATAGACGTGTATAACGTAATTATACTTCAACGTGTGTAGAGTTGAAGTATAATTAGACTAATTGTGAAAACTAATCTAGAACTTGTATCATAAATTATTTATCAAAATTCTTTTAAAAGTTTACAGCGATTATCATTACATTAAACACTGAAAATCGTTTGATAGAAAGATCAACACTGTAGCTATCTAAGTACGAGTAACTTGTAAGCAGAATTCATTTTGTAATCAATCTGGCTTTTCTTTCGAAAAATATTTTAGTAATCAGTATCAAATGTTTTCATTCATTTTATTTTCATTATAAGCCAAAAAATAATAAATCATTTTTTTTTTTTTTGCAAAAATTAGAGTGAATTATTTATAACGTCTTCATTTTTTTAAATATGCAAAAATGAATGCTGATAATTATCTTCAGAAAAACATTATGCAAATTGCTTTATTTGAATATTTTTTTTTTTTTATCTTGTGCTTTTTTGGTGTTTTTCAGGAGGTAATTACCGTTGTTGTATAAACGATAATTGCTTTCTTAAAGTCTTAAAAAAGCGCATCATATTTTCTCGCAATGAAAATTAATTTTTTATTTATGAAATAACCATTCAAACAATATGCAATTAAGATTATAGAGTGAGAGAAAAATCTTTATCGAACAATTTAATGTGCTTCGAATATATTTAAAGTATATTTCGATTTAATACATCCGAATAATTAACTTAAAAAGTGATACAATTACTCGTTAGAAAAGATTAGGATTATCCATTATCGTCAATGCTACAATAGCTGTACAATAGATATTGAATAATTAAAACGTCAGTATTATCTGAATTACCGTTATATAAATAAACTATTTAGTTATAGAATAATTTTTTTTACATTAACTGAGATTAGGAACTGTATAATTAATGAATCTCTCTAACTTATAAATAATAATATGTGCTGCTTAATTTTATAAAGATTAATTTATGTGATATGTGTTTTTTTAACGTAAAGAGTTTATTTTCGTATAAACTGAGAAATTCATAGGAAATTTTACTTTAATAACAAAATGCTTTATACGATAAATTAAAATATTATGTTTTATTGTTTTAAATATAGGAATATAGAGAAAGGTGAGGTAAGATGAGTCAGTTTTTAGAATTTTGATTATAAAATCATAAATTTCGATTGATAAATTCTGATTTGAAAAAAACAATTAACTTATTATGAAATTATCATGATAAGAAACATGTTTTATTTTGAAATAATATTTCAGTTATTATGAAATTCTCAGTTTAAGATTTATTGGAATTATTAATTATAAACCTATAACATTTAAAAGGACAAACAGTCAGTGAATTTTTTATAAGTTATGTCTTTTTTTATTTATTTATACTTAAATTATAAATTATACATAATGAAGATTAAAAAATTAAAACAATTTGAATAATAGGTGATGAAATATCTTGTTTAATCGTCTTATTACACGATGCATTCTCTAGAAAAATATATCTTTATAAGCAAAATAATGTGAAATACAGAATGCTGAATTTGATCCAAAAAATACTTACTACATCAGTTTTTGATAAGTTCATCATAAATTTTATTATACTTATATTCTAGCAGTTATAAATGTAATATGATATATCAGTACATCTAAAAGGATTAAACTTTTTCTAGAGGAAAATGGATAGAAGCATACATAAACAGTCTGTTTCAAATTATGGAGTACATATGATGTCTTTTGTACATATATAAACAAAATATGCCTAAAACCATCTTTTCCCACTTTATTATATAGATGTCTGTATGTATAAGTCGAGAGAAAATGCAGTTCTTAAATTTCATTCGAAATTATTGGGAATATAAAATCATATAGAGAAACAAAACAAAAAAATTTTATGATATTCTCCAATATTTCTTTTTATATTCAAAATCAATAAAATAATTTAAAAATCCAACCGAAATGGCAAAATAAGTTTCAAAGTGTATAATGAAAAAATTTAATACAAGGAAGGATCCATCAACTATTAAATCATATACAGTATATTTAATGGAAAATAGTAAAATTGACTTAATTTGCATATCATGTCAATAATAAAAGTATAAAACTATAAAATTGAAAACTCAATAATAAGAATTATATCTTTTCATGTGAATGCACAGATTTATATATTTTATCAATGCAAATTATTACCATAGTTTCCTTTGTGCAACAGATTGTATCCAACTTTATGTTATTTGGATTAGCAAAATGATTAACATTATTTCCACGAAATATAATTTCTTGGCTTCAAATTATTTGGGAATGATGACAAAAATCCTTATTTTATAACGATAAAAGCCAATATCAATAATATACGCACCACGAAACATTAATCTATCAGCTATATAGTACATATCCAGTTTCAAATAAAACATTCGACTGAACAATTGAATATGAGATATCGAATATAGTATTACTAATCATGTTCATTGACTCTTTTATAAGTAAAGTTCAATATACTGTAATATTGATGAAACAAGATAAACAATATATGTTTCTTTAATTGTTGAGCAATCGATGATTTCTTTTTTTAGCATATGTACGAATTATTTATAAACTTGCATCTCTCCTTCGACTTATTATATATGTATACATATAGTCTATATTTCTATATATCTATATTCCCTATACCGACTTAATTTGAGAATGATAATATATCAAATAGCAATAACTCAACAATAATCAACATCCTATATCAAAACAATTAAATCAAATAGATTTTTAATAGAAAACAAGTTTTTTATTCAAATTTAAGTTTTATTTACTATATTTATTAGAAATATGTTAAATTCAAGATTAGCATAATACTTATTATTAATAATTATAGATAAAGAATATACATTGATAGATATATAAGGACTTCGACTGTCGTATCATGGCATGTGCTCTGGAATGTCCCACTGATTGCAAATCTCTGTTTAGATCAGAGCTGTCCAACCCGCTGCCCAGCGTTGTACTAAATGCGGCCCAACATAAAATCATAAGCTTTCATAAAACATTGAGATTTTTATGTATTTAGGTATTTAAATAATAAAAACTTCATTATCTACATTTCCTATTTCCATTTTCTGAAATATTTTTTATTTTAGTCATTAAAACTTCTTGACTTTCTCAATGATTTTTAAAAAATTCCTGAATGAAAAAAGTCTAAAATTATTATGATACGACATTTTTGCCTATTTGTCATAGTGGATATCATATATTGTATATTATTTACTAACTTTTCTGCTTAACAACTATCGTTAGAATTAGTATTGAATATATTTTATGTGCGGCCCGGGAATATTTTTTTTCTTCAAATGTGGCTTAAGGAAGGCAAAAGGTTAGACACCTCTGGTTTAGACGGTGAAGTAAAAGTTAGAAACGATGATATAATAAAAAATCTAGTAAATATGTTAGATATACCTATTGATAAATATTAATTTCTTGAGAGTTAAATAGTAATAATTTTTAATAATTTTGTGATAATTCAACTTTCTTATTTACAATATTATTATTATTTTTTGTACTCGACAAAAGAATTATATACGATCCACAATTAAACCGGAAGATACTAGTTGTAGATCAGTCACCGGAAAAATTTTCCTTCTTGACTTTGACTATGACCTAACGATAATAAAATTAATTTCCGCAAGATAAGGAAATTAATTTTATTATCCTTAGTAAATTCTATTATTCTATGAGAATGACACATTTTGAGAAAAATATATCATCTTCATAGCACACTGGGACTTAGTAATCACATCAGATGTAAATTTAGAATCATTTTATATTTATATCTGATCCATACCGACTTAAAAATACTTATTCTAGTGATATTATACTGAAATATAAGAAGCATCACGTTTATTAAACAGTATGAGGTATAAAATGATTAATAGACTAATAATGATTAATATAAAATAAAATTTCTTCAGAAATGTTTTTTATCCTTCTAACAAACAAACAATTTTAGTTTAGCAATATTTAATAAATTTTATATACCTTGAAATACATTGTATTATGACTTGCCTACGAGTGCAAAACTGAATTCGTATTTTTGCATGATAGTCATTTTTACATAAAATGATCATAATGAATGCAATTATTTCACCTACGACGATTCTCATTTACTATTTGTTACTCATTAATATTTTTTTCTCCAAATTTCTTCCAAAAAGTTTAGCGTATCAGACACGTTATACAGTTTATAATGCCTTCATCTGATTTAACAATTGTAGATTCAATCTGTTAAGATTATTTGAAGAAAACATTGTAAATATTAAAGAAATAAGCTTTATTTATGTTAACAAAGATATTTTTGACCTTTAAGTAGGAAGACAAAAACACAGAGACTGAAAATCAGCATTGGAATTAAGGAACTAAGATGATATGTTTTGAACAGGATTTCCGTCCGCCTTCGATAACGACTCGTGAAATGTCTCCAGTAAATCAGTTTAATGCTATACTTTACTTTCCATTTAGATCTTCCAATTTTTTTTTCTTAAAAGATTATTCCTATAATTTTATTTTAAAGATATCAATCCAATAATATTACGAAAATATTAGTGACAATTTTAAGTAATTATTTTTTTAATTTTCTATGCAGATTTTTCGAAATTTCCGAAGTTTACATTAATCAAAACGTTCAATAAAAAAGATTTTTACGTATGGTAACTGGAAATACCATAGATAATAAAAACTGTCACTAAATTTAAACTAATTACTAATTATAAATTGGTATAAATCCAAAACTAATTCTTGATCAATAATTAGTTAACTTACTTTACAAGTTGTTTTTACTAATCAACTCCTAATCTGTTATTTGATGTTACGCTATTTTCTTATACAAATAAAGTGATTGTACAGATAATTTTATGTATATTTCACTTTAACAAACAATAGAATGTAATATTTAGTCAAACAATAATGTTTACTCCACATTTTTTAATTATTCTGATTAAAAAAAATTGCACGTTTTTCAACGTAATTCATAGTGAAAAATAAAATAAAATAAATTAAATATATTTTTAACATATCTGTTAGTTAATATGTAATATATATTTTAAAAAATATTTAATTATAAGTTATAATATACTGGTCCATCATAAACTTTTGACTTTTTCCAATGAATAAAATCTCGAATTTATAATGTTTTTTATTAAAAAAACCTAATTTTTTAATAAATGTTTGGTAAAAACTATTTTTTAATAATAAATAAAACTAAAGCGATTTGTTTACTCATTTAAAAATATATTGAATTTAGTCTGGGAAAAAATGTTTTTACACTGCGAATTATAGATTTTAGAAATGTTTGAAGAGTAAACAAGTTACGACGACTATAAATAAAATTTTGAAGAGCTCGATTCGAGACGATGCCATATAAAACAAAAATTAACAAAGTTTATTTGTTGAATATGTTATATCGAAACAACTGTAACTTAAAAAGACATAAATAAGTTTATCTATGTGAACGCTATGATATATTTGAAAATTGAAAAATTTTAATATTCATGAACTTTGCATTAATCTCTTACGATAACGAAGTTTTCGTAAAAGATTAATGCAATGTTCATGAATATTAAAATTTTTGATGTATTAAATAAAATTTTTGATTAATAATTAAAAGAAGACTCTGAGAATCGTTGGATATGAAGACTTTTACAAATTCTCGATCTGAACTTTTTATTTGAAAATATAAAATAAAAACCATAGATAAATTCATTATCGAATACAAACTTAATTATCATTTAAATTAATAAAATGTAATAATTTTGAATTACGATATCGATACTTTTAATGATATAAAAATTCATTAGTAATTAATCAGTTACAGGTAATTAGTGCTTTTTAATTGATTAAATGATCATCACTCAAGATCAAAAAGTCATTAAAATCATACGTGCATCAAGATGTTCTACCAACTCATCTAGAGATATAGGCCTACAATAAATGTTTCGAGAAGTTTTAACTGAATATATTAAATTTAATAGCAATAAAATATTAAATTAATATTATTTTCTACTATAAAACACATATTATTAATAAAATTATTCTTATATCCTTTCTCGTTATAAAAATTTAATTAAAACCAAACATCCGGTTATGCAAAATTTGAATGATAAGCTGTTAGTAATATCAAATATTTTTTATATGATAATATATACGAAAAATCTCTTCATATAAATAAACTAGCATATTTTTCTTGAAGACAACTTCAAATTAATGAAATTAAGATAGTATTATACAGTCATATATAACTATCAATAATATGGTCGTATATTTTGTCATAGCATATAAACTAATGGCTCATAAAAATCTACAGATTTATCATCACTTCTAGTTTGCACTAATTTAAAGATGTAAATTGCTACATTACAGATTATCGCAAGAAAAAAATGAGACTCATCATCATCAAACCCTTTATCTTATAATAAAGGGATCGGGATGGGTTATTCTAGTCTTCCACTCTCTCCTATTCCTCTCCAAATCCTCACTAATTCTCAACTCCTTTAAATCATTCCTAACTGCTAATTCCTAACACTTCTTTGGCCTGCCTCTACTTCCATTTTTTCCCAAGTTGATATTTCGGATTACTCTGACCAATGAGTCTTCATTACTCCTCACTACATGTCCTAACCAACGGAGTCTATTTTCTTGGAGCTTGTCCTGAATGTCCCTAACCTTTAAATTACCTCTAATATAATCATTCCTTATCCTATCCATTACTGTCACTCCACTCATAAACCTAGGCATCCTCATCTCTGCCACTTGCATCCTCTTCACCTGAGTCTTCTTCATTCCCCAGAAACTTGAACTTTGTAAAAAACATAAATATTCTTTCTTCTTTTTTGTGTATGAAGTGATCATTCTGGCTTTTCATGATCGTCATAAATCTATCTTAAAAAAAACATGAACACTGTATGAACAAATGTGTAAACACAGAACATTTACGACATTTAGGCTACTTTATTCCTTCTATTGTTGATAAGACTATTCGATAAATATACTGACTTCTCATTGGTTAAAGAATTGATAAACTCTCAAAGTATAAACTATAATTTGAAACGAGCAGTTCCGGAAAGAACTAAAATCGCCTACTTTCCGAATGTATCCTTTATTTTCGAATGATTAAAGTTAATAGATTAAAATGTGTATTATCAAAATCAGTCTTCAATGTCGAATTTCCATGTTAAATGTCATAAAAATTCATTAAATAATTTTTTAATCTTATTGTCAGTACTGTACTATACTAGTATAGTTATGCAATAATTATTATTATATACTAGTTGATATACCCAATGCTGCTTGAGTAATATTTAAATAGAATTAATTTATATAACCAACCTATATTACGTTCTAAAAGCTGCAGGAATAAATATAGGTAAGCCATATGTCACCTTAATTTTGATAATTTTTATATTATTGGCAACAGATGACGCTAATTATTAAGCAGTGAAATAAGCCATGTTGTGTTGGCTGCACGCTAATACTTAGCGCCATCTATTGTCAAAAACTATAAAATAAAATTTTGATAAAAATTAAATGCAATTCTGTAGGATTAAACGATCTTACAGAATTAGATTATGCGTCGTCGAACTGATCTTAAATTCTCAATTCATATACTATAAATTAACTGCGTTTAAATATTATCCAATCAACATTGGGCATCACTGTAGATAATAATTAATAATAATAAAGTTTATGATATTGAAAAGAATCATTTGTCAACTGTGATATTATTCACACACGTTATTTGCTTCACTGAATGGCATTCAATGGCATTAAAAGTAATTACTTTCTAAATATCGATCTGACAAAATTTTATAAATAATATGTAGATGATGATAATCGATTCGGTTATGCTCTCGAATTTTACACGGTTGTCAAATGTCAAATCGAATTACAACATTGAATTTTAAACAGTTTTTCTAATTGATATGCAGAACTTGACTGGTTTTTATTAACCGAAAATAATCAATTTCTATTCAATTGTGTTAACATTTGTAATTTTAATAAATCATTAATCACTATATCAGAAAAAATAGAAGTTAATTATGTTTAAATAATTTAAGAGATCTAAAATCGTGTTCAAATTAGTCAAAATTACTTATATTCGAGTTGCTTGTGTCAAGCAACTAGAAAAGATTTTGTAATATGAACCAGTAGCGTAACAAGGGAAGGCAGAGAGGGCGGATCGCCCCGGGTCTCTGATCAGGGCCCTCCGAAGAAACTTAAGTTTTAAGTTTCTTCGGGGGGCCCCTGATCCTTTTAAGTTTTATGTAGGAATATAAAAAAGGGACTTTGTATTCTGGGAGGAT
>WUQG02032226.1:0-10985 GCA_011317285.2 Androctonus mauritanicus
AACTAGCCCCATCCGCCTGTTGCTCAAAATATATCCTTATAACTCGCATACTATTTAAAAATATACAATTTGAATAATAACATGAAAAAATATAATAACAACAAATATTAAAATCACGTCTTTTGATTTTTTCTGCGTTCTTTTTGTCTTCTCAGACCAAATCTAACGTTGAACAAAATTTTCAGTTGCCTGTTGAAAAAAAGACAACTTGTGACTGTGCTCGTTTCGATCATTTGACTTTAACTATAGGGAGTAAATACGTTACCTCTCTAAAAAATTTCTTTTGTTTATGCATGTTCGTTCCTGTATGTGTTTGTGTTTCTGAGAAAAAGCTATTGCTCAACTTGCCCCATTGCTCAACTAGCCCCGCTCTACCCTAATTAATTTTATTTTTAAAAAAAGATTGTTTTAAATTTACTTTTTGCACTGATGTGTTTTTAATATTATATGTTATTCTAAGTATTGTACTTTTAAAGCTTTTAATAAATATCTAATATCCGATTTTCTATATAGAAAGAGCAGAAAAAGTAAGAATAATTTTTGTATAAATTTGAATTCGCTAATTATAATTAATTTTTAAAACATTTTTTAATAAATCCAATTTCATTAACGGTAATTACATCAACAAAATTAAATTAGCTGTTCCCAATAATTTCAATATTTTTCAAAAACTAAATATCTTACTGCATCTTTAAAACTTTCATAAAATGAAACATGCTTATCAAAACTACATTTTCCGTAAACAGTATTTATAGTCACATGAAAACTATAAAGATATCAGTTTTAAAAAATATTTTCATTTTTTAAGAGACGACATGATTTTTATTGAGTTCATTTTAATTAAAATTTAAAAACTACTATAATTCTTTTGAAATATCATCTGTATATATTATAAATTTTATTTGATTCAAAATGGGAATAATTCTAAATGAATTTATTTATAGTAATTTGAAACGTAACCATTTTGTTTCACATGATGTATCAAAATAATTTCACTTTATAAAAAGTTACTCGATGCTATTCGAATAGAATAAATTGATTGTAAATATATCACTATAAATACTATACATCAAGTCCAATAAGTTATTTATCTACATGAATATTATACTTTCAAAGGAGGACTGAAGTTAAAATCTATCTATCACGGTTCTCACGCAAACGAAAAAAATTTCTAGTGAAGAATATGAATAAAAATATACACAGTAGAGTATTAAGTTTTATACACAGTATTCTAGGCCTGTATACTTATTAAAATAAATCTTGCATACAGCTAAATAAGATTTGCATTTATCTGAATAAAAGTTTCTTAATAACGTTTGCAAATTAAACAAAGCATAAGCAATCAATTAATAAGATATCCATATTGAATAATATTTTTGGTTTTGTTTTGTTGATATCTAAAATTATTTTCTGTAAAAATCTACCACTTTAAATTTATTTTACTGTAAAAAAAGAAAATGCTTGCCCTTTATACACATCAATTAAATTCAATTGAAGAACCTGTTTCAAAACAGAAAGCACTATGTAATAGAAGTCATCAAATTGCTTCAAATGAACTTTTTATAGAAATGCAGCACTCAGATATATCTGATGTCTCAGTTATTTTAGTCATAGGAAACAATTTTTAACAAAATGTTTCGAAAAGATCAATTTTTAGTTTGCTTATCAGTATTATTTTTCTTTAGTTATACTATTTATTGAATATATGCGACAAATGATAGACTAACATACTAAAATATAATTTTACAGAAAAATTTTTTATAGTAACTTTAGCAAATAAAAAGTTTTGAAACAGCTTTGTTATTAAATTATAAGAACACGTTACAATATTATACTTTCTTCAATGGTTATTCATCATACGAAATTGTTATTAATACAAGACTTACTAAAACAACTGTACAAGCCCTGTAAGTATCTTATTCCCATTCTAAAAAATCATAGAATTAAATGTACAGTTTTATTACTGTGTTTACTCTCCCTTAAAGCTCTAGAGAATGATTCGGTTCATAAAATCCTTCGACGCAAATTTAATAAATCTCTATTCAATTAAATTAAAAGTATTATCTAATTAATGTAATCAATATTCTGTTTTATTAGTTAAAAAACAGACAAGCAAAATTTATATAGCCATAAATAAAGTAAAATAATATAAATATTGTTGAATATATAAGCTCAATAAAAGATTATAAACCAGAATATTTAAATTGTAAAACACAATAAAGTATTTATTTTTTATGCATTTATTGTATAAACAATGAAATAATTTTACTGTATTCGAATCTTTCTAAAATATACAACATAATATCTTTCAAAAATAAATCTTTAATAATATCTTTTAAAAATAAGAGCATCAATATAAATGATTACAGTAGAGAGAAAAAATTTTCAGAATATAAACAACAAGAAAATGCAACAATACAAAGTTATTTTTAAATCGGTTATCAATCTAGTCTTGCGTAAGAGATTTATATGTTTTCCAACTCACTAATCAATATTCGTCTGTATTTTAGATAATATAGTTTAAAATATTTCTATTGTTAACAGTAAATGATTAAACATAACAGGCATGTCTGATCTAGATTATTATTATTTTTTATTGCAAAATATAAAATTTTTAATAACAATTTCCACGATTAAATGAAAACTAACAGTTACTTTTTATATAAAACAAGAGTGGAGAAAATTAAGATCTTAACGAATTTGATACATACGATGAATTTATATTATCTGTTTACAAATCATTTTTTTTTTTTTTTTTTTGTTACAGGTAATATTTTTTGATGCAGTGATAAGTGTTGAGGAAAAAAATTAACACATTCTTGACAATCTCAGCGTGTGCATCTGGAACTACTCACGAAGTATTTAATTAAGTGCCAACGATAAATAATATGAGGATTCAATGTTAAAATGAATCAAATTTTTAAAAATTTATACTTTTTTAAATCAGTTTTAATTTCATATAAAGGTAATTTTTTTCAATTCATTATCAATTATTAATTATAAGGAGTTCTAATACATTCTATACAATTGTTGATTACGAAAACATCACAGATTTACTACATGAAAACTACTAAAATGTTGATTTCAGAAAGTCTAGTTTTATGGATTTCAGTTTACTACACCACTGAATCATTCATGTATAACTTTATGATATGACTTATCGTAAAGTTAATGTTATAGTCTATACAAAATTTTGCAACATTTGAAAAAATTATTTTTCACCAATTTAAAAAAACTATATATATATATAATTTTGTACAAATGTTATTTATATAAAATATTCGGCTTATTTATTACTTATCAATTAAAACGATGAATTTTTGTACGGTAATGTAAAAATTCATCCCTCGCTCTCTCTTTAAAATAACTGAATATAATTTACAAATTTTGAAAAACTGTTCCAGATTAAGATAGATCGCATTTAAATATAGATTTTTAAACTAAAACTGCATTTATATAAATAAAATTATATGCAAATATACTAGTTATTTATAAATATTCCTATATTTTAGTCATAACCAACACATAAAAATCATGTCTTCAGAAGAAGGGAAAGAGATTTTTCCTAACAATTTTAGAAATTTATTACTTTTGTTAAATTTAATAATTAACCAAAATTCTATGTAAAAACTATCTGTATATATTATATAAATGTTTACTGTATCTGTATATATTATAAATGTTTAAATGTTATATGGAAATAAATTCGAAATTCTGTATTTTAAAGTAAAGTATATATTTATTAACACTTATCAGAAAATTCTGTCCAAACCAAAAGATTCCATCATTAGACTCACCTATCCACACTTTAATAATTTTCAATTAAAAAGATTATAACTAAATCTGATGAACAATATTTTTCTGATCTATTAAAAACAGTTAATCTGAAAAACATTTGCAAGAGTATATTCATCAAGAAAAGGATATTGATAAGTCCCAATTAAAAATAGGACAGTACCGAATTTTCCATCCAATTAATTATAAACAGTTCACTCATGGAATAAAACCGAAATATTTTAAAAAATAAAGTGTTAAAATTTGAAAGTATAGGAATTATTTAACAATAAAAAACTTATAAATAATAGACTAACTTGTAAGATGCTTTCTTACCGGTGAGAAAAATATTTTTCAATTATTTTTAAAATTTGTCAACTTCCAAATATATTTTTTTTATAAATATTGAAATTTTTCTAGCTAATGAAAACTGTTTTGGCAGTAGTAGATTTATTCATTTATAAATACACGTTAGAGATTATAGTGGAATATATGTAAATATATACAATATTGTATCACTCTCGCTGAATAACATTTGATTTAACTTTAATTATTAGCGAAATTTTTGCGATAACAAATAATTTAGTCTCTTCTAGAAATTCATCGGAAAATCAAATTTAGGCATTATTTATAAATTATGATTTATTTATTATCAGTTTCTGAGAAAAGATAACGGAGAATAGTCACTAACAATAGAACTCGACGCTATCTAAAGCGAAGTTTCTTCTTGAATACATTCTTCGATAATAGTCATCTCGAATAGCGATAGGCAATATCCTTTGCTGAAGTGGATGCTACATCATTTATATTCGAGATAAAAGTCACAATATTCCTCTATTATTATCTAGATATATGTTTATTTATTTTCATTAACTAATCTAAATAAAATATTTTCCCAACAATATTTCTCTGGAAAAAATCTCTAAATCATTTTTATTATTATTATTTTAATAATCAACTTATAAATGCGATTCGATCATCTTTTTTATCCTCATACAATCATCAATAATGAAAAAAAAGAATGAAAATTAATTTTGTTAAATAATTGTAAACTTTTATTAAAATTATACCTGACTAAGTTATAAATAAAACATTCATCACAATATATTTATCTTAGAGTTTAGAAAATGATTATTAGTCTTCTGAAATATGTATCATAGAATAAATCAAATTAAGCACTGTGAGAGAGTTTATTCCTGCCGAATATTTGATATAATATTTCATGCTCAAGCAAGTTTTCATTTCTATGATTAAAGTTTTTGCTATAGATTCTATATCAAATTGCGGCTCGCGAGCCACATGCGGTTCTTTGTTACCTTGAATGTAGCTCATGTCATGAAAACCAATAGTTAATATGGAGCAACTATCTATTCAATTTAAAAAATATTTGTAATTTGTTTCATTAATTGTAAAAACAGTATGCGTCTATATTGTATATCTCGATGCATTTCGTAAACAATTTTTGAAATCATTTTTAAATTATCCGAAAAAACCGGCTTTCACTGATCCAAAAAGAAACTGATTGCGGCTCTCAAGTATTTAAGATTCTCATATATGGTTTGTAATGACGTGAGGTTTGATCGCTCTTGCTATATACAACACATAAAAAAAAAAAAATTCCATAAATTCTGATAAAGAGAATTAAAATACTATTGGCATCAGATTTAAATAATTCTGACTAAATATGCTGAATTTTAAGCACTTCCTATTATAATTATCCCGATAACGCAATTTTACGCTTATTTCGGAAAGATTTATTTATTTCGACAGCTTGTCCATATTTCAATAATTTCGTTATTTGAACGAAGTTCAAGCGTAAATAAAATCTTACTGTGTATCGCGAAAATAAAGCAACGGAAACACTGCAGAAAGTTAATAAAGCAAATGGAATCCGGTACTAAAAAATTAATGTTTATTAATCGAACGAGAGATTTCAACATGTCCGAATTCCAAATGAATACTACTCAAGTCTGTTATTAATAGCTGTAACGGAAGTTCTCATAAGTTTCATAACTTTATGAAATTCGATCCTTTTCATAACTTGATAAAACTAATTAAAACGATATGAAACAAATAAATATATTGCTTTATCCGTGGATGCACGGTGATCACTAGGCAATCTGAAACCAACCGAAATGGACAATGCAATCTTAATTTCCAAAAAATTAATCAACGAACAGAAGCTGAAATTTAAGATCGTATTTACAACGGAATCTATATTTATTTAAAAATCGTTTACTGTATGATCAACTCATTAAATATCAATTGATCAGATTAAAATGCTTAAGGAATTCCAGAGGAGGAGGGAGGAAAAGTTAAAGACTGACTTTTCTAAATATTAAGGAAAATAATTGCTGTCCTTTAGCGCGATTGTAAAATTATTATATGTCAGATCAAATGGCAATTAAACAACTCTTAAAATTTTAAAACTTTTGATATAAAAAAAAGATTACGAGATGAATTTAAAGAAATATCCGAGTTGTGGATGAATGGAGGAATTGTTGCAGGGTAATGCACCAGCAACAGATCAATATTGATAATTCTGCACACTTCATAAAACAACTATTTTGTAACAGACCCGTACTCATTTGATGTAGTCCACTGCATTTTTTATTATTTTTCTCGATATAAAAAACATTTTAAAGGGTGGATAATTTTAAAGGATAACGAGGTAATGTCCTCACGTCAAGAAGATAAATTCGATTGAAAAAAACGCATCTGAAGACGCTTTTTTATCAGTTAGCAGAATCACGGGAAAAAAAGAGTATAAATAGCCAAAGTACGTATTTTGAAAAAGATAACATAGGATATAATCTTAAAATAATATTATGGAGACATTTTAACTGCATTTAGTATCGTATATATATTTTAAATGCATGATAAGAAATCGATCTTATCCAACAATTTTTGAGCAGCATAATTTTCAAGGAAAAAAAAACTACATTTTTAATATTTTGGGTTTATTCAGTTACGAAAAGCTTTTAATGTAAATTAAATCCGCTTAATATCCATTGGGGGAAAGCATCATAAAAAAAAAAAATAAAAATGTAAACAGAAACACCGTATATATCGTATTTTACAAACAATAGACATTACCAATAATTATAATAGCTTTATGTTAATATAGGTCTATAATTTTGAATAATTTCTTTGTTTTAGTTTAAAAAATTATTTAATTTTTTTGAGTTTTTAAATTCACATAATATATGCTGTATTTTAAAGTTATCTATTTATAAAGCAGGTATTATAGGATTTATTAGGATTCAAACCACACACAATGTAGCATAATATATAAATGTATTCATAAATAAATTAGTGCAACATCTACATAACGCAATAAAACCATTTACTGTACATGTGTTCAGCCCAAAAACAATTTACGAATGTTACTAAATGATCTGTTGTTTAAAATTATCATCAGATAAATCCGCTATCTTCCATAAGAACTTGATATTTTCTCTTCGTTATTTTCTAAATCTATATACTGTATATTGTATATTAACTGTTTTCTGTGTAAACTATTGTATATTTAAATTGGACTTTAAATTATTAATTAAATAAAGTTTTTGTTATGCTCTTCATAAATTATATAAGTTATTTTTTACGCATCATATCAGTACTTATTTTCCGCGTTCCGCAAAGACAAAATTTTTAAAATAACCAGAAATATTAAATTAATCAATTTATTTAAACTTCGTTTCTGTTAAATACATGAAATTTATTCAATTAAACATAACTGTTAAGAAAGTATTTCTTTAATAAAAATTATATGATGATCGAAATCTGAGCGATGACTTTTATAAAATAATTATGTAAAGTAAATATCATCTATAAAGATATCAGATTAGGTCTATTTGAGATTGAATGTTGTCAAATCTGTAAAAGAGAATGAGACAACGAATCAGTTAGGAGCCCATCATGGATTAGTCATTTCACCATGTGGATCGAGGAATTTGGTCCAGATTCTCATTACAAAAACAAGCAGTTCCAAAAAGAATTAAAATTGCCTATTTTTTGATGTCATTTATTTAGCATTTGGAATCCAGTGGCTTCATCTGTCTAATTTTAACGTTGATTTAACTAACACAGATGTCACGATGATGTCATCATCTCGACGTCCTGACATTATAAATTATCGAGTTTGGTAATGCCAGCCAAGTTCTGATGCGACGCCATCCAAATCAAGTAAGCCATATGTTACCCAACACTGCTAACACTTAGTGCCATCTATTGACAATAATATAAACGAAAATTTTAATAAAAATGAAATTCTATTCTGCAAGTTAAACGATCCTATAGGATTAACGGATGCGGCATCGAATATCTCTTAATGACAGAACATTACTATTAAATTTAATGAAAATCTGTTAATTAGTTCAAAAGTTATTAATGGAAGACACACATACAGACATGGTTCCGATCTTATAAACCTCAATTTCTTTCAGAAAGTAGGCTAATGAGAATGGGATTCGGGATTAAATCCCGAAAATTTGAAGATATGTTACAGCTTTCCTATACAATCGCTTGAAGCTTTGAAGCTACTTTATAATTAATATTGAATACTCGTACAATTGAAATCGAATTTCGATTGAAAAATATAATTGAAACTTGGAAACGACTGGTGTTTCAACTGTATGAATTTATTCAACATTAATTATTGTTTGATAATTTGGTTAACAAATGCTGAAAATCGCTTTATGTTTACAATATGAATGATATATATAATTCTAGTATAATTTTATTTGATTAAATTCCATTTGACCAGATACATCACATTTTTAATAAGTGTTAACAAAATTCCTAAAAAACAACGTTTCATAAATATTACAATATGCAATAGATAACATATTGAAATAAAAGAAGAAAAAAACTTAATATATGCACTTTATATAATACTATAAATTTATGTGAAGTGAAACATTCTTGAAATACTGCAAGTATGTCACCGACACCTGATAATAAAACTTCAAAAATAAGATTTATGTTACTATCAATTTTAGTCCATAAAAGAAAGAAACCTATTATTACCAATTCAAAAACGAAGAATTTGAAAATATTTTCATTTATATCATGACAGCATAATCTTTTATTCAAATCAAAATAAATTGGTTGTCAAAAGTATTACGTATTAAAACAAACTACCAAGATAATATTTAATTTATTTTTAAAGCCATTTCTAACATCGTCTCTAATTAATATTTAAATCCTATAACAATTCAAAGTTCCATTAAAATCTATCAGATTATCACTCTTAATATTCGATAAACTTGACACTGGAAGAAGGCAATAATGTTTAATAAAATGACAAAAACCAACACAAACAGTAGAATTAACTCTGTTACTGATCAAATTATCATTATTACGCAGTATTATTTTGCTGTTATATTTAATCTTAGTACAAACGTTAATGTGAATATTTAAACTCAGATTTATCGAACCAATTTGGTTTAACTGCAAACTATCGCAAATAACGCCAAGTAAAAGTTGCATGATAAAAAAAACCATCAGAATAAGCGATCTAAAAATTCAAATGCTACCTGAATTATACGTAAATGATTTGTAAATCAAAAAACCATTTGATCAAATGAATCACAATTATTTTATATACGCAATTAGCAAATTATGCTTCTAACTGGACAATATTTGATAAAATACAAGTGGCATTTAAAAAACATTCTTTTAAATACTGAAAATCAACTTCGTTTAGCCAAAATTTGTATCTATAAAAGAACAAATCTAGAGATTTCTGCGAAAAGAAATTCCATCCGGTAAAATAATTTCTCAAAATTTTCATTTTTCCAACTCCCTAAATTGATAAATTTGTCGGATTAACCTACGAACAAAATTAATAGAAATAAATAATATAAAATTTAACTTTCGACCTTCTAAGTTATTTTCGATTCACAGCTTCAGAAAGATTGGAATATAGAATAAAACTGCTAAATGATAAATAGGAAAAATATATATGAATAAACTAATTTTGAATATCATATAAATTTTATACAAAGTATTAATACTGCATATATAATTTTGATTGACTTAGAATATGATACAATAAATCTTTAGAAAGTATAAAATCAATACCTTGAATACTGAATAATAAATACAGTATCTCTTATTAGAATTTGCATAATACAGAATTTATAATCTTTAAAGTCAATTACGTAGGTTAGTGATTTTATTGTGATAAACAAAATTAATTCAAATCATTTGTGTACGAATTCTACAGAACTGATTAAGATAAAAATTCATATATATATATGTGTGTAATTGTTGAATATATCAGTTTCCTTGCACGAGTTAAAAATATATATAAAAAATAAAAAAGTCAAACGTGCAAACAACGACGAAATGATTCTTATGCAAAATCAATTAAGCGCTGGCAAACTGGAAACACCCAACATTTATATAACACTCCACTAAACAAAAAAGCGCATAATAAAAAATTCTATTTTTATAATGATAGGAATATATAGAGAAGTGTTTGGAAAGAGCAGCTGCTTTTCTTTAAATCTGAAGGTTTTATTGATATAAATTCTTCAGATTTAAATTATAGGTCTTAAAAGTATAGATCATTTTATTTTTTCATAAAATCCACTAACAAAATTTCTTTTCATAGTTGATTGCAGTTTGATGTAATTATTATACTGTAGAAAATTACGTCATCAGAACCTGATCCTCCTGCCAACTGTAGAACTTCCGTTACGTGGACTGAAAGAAAGCTCAAGTATACTTAGAATATCGATCCGATTTCCTACTGCTGCACTCCAAAACTGCATGACATGAACATTAGATCAATTCGAAATATTATAAACAATATTTATCAAAACAGCAACAATTATTAACTAAAAAAAATCAATAACTTTATATTCTAGATAACTGATTCGTACATTTTTACTTTAAAAAAAAAAAGCAAATATTCAGAATAACTACTTGGAAAATTTCAAAGCTTTACTTGTGATCAAAACATGTAATTCAGCTACAGAATATCTGATAATGTTGAAGATTTTAGACTGAAATGTAAGTTATCTTTTTTTCCAAATTACTTAATTTTAAATTAATTTTTGGTACAATATTTTATTACTGGACATATCAATCAATCAAAATTATTAATTTTCACTAAATTTACGTGTGTTTATAATTTTTTAAAATTTAAGATTTAGTTTTTCAATTTCTAAACAAATTTCTATAATCATTTCATTACTCTAAAA
>WUQG02032237.1:0-10985 GCA_011317285.2 Androctonus mauritanicus
CGTTACATGAAGGTGTCTCGAAAGACAAATAAAAAAAAAGAAAAACACAAGACGTCATCTTTTCCCCGGAAAAAAAGTGAAAGAAAAGATCAGTAAGTTTTATCCGGGACAAAGACAGACTACCACAAGTAAGTCAGTCTGTTCTGCGATTCTGAACAGAAGGTAGGAAAGATATAACAGAGAAGGGTGATTCCGTATCCTGTTCTCTAGGTTGACATCCGAAGAGGACTAGGGAATGAAGACAAAGAATAATGAAGGATTGAATTTCTTTTACTCTCTCTCTCTCTCTCTCTCTCTCTCTCCTAGATATGATCTCTAGCGTTGAATAGCTCTCTCGAAGGAAATATGTTAAAACTATGTTTTATTTCCTATTTATTTTATACGAATATCCAAATCAATTCTCCTATCCTTGATTCCTGCGTCACTTACTCGCGTCCCTTATTCAAAAATATCCTAAAATTTATCGATACATATTTTTATATAGGCCATCCGCTCGGACCTCATATTGGTATCAGAAGAGAGATTATCGAATGATAAGATCCCCAAGATACCAGTCTACATACGTTGCGGGATCCTTACACTAGTAATTTGTATTTACATTTGTTTTTATACAAAATAAAGCTCTGCCCAATAGGTTAATTATTGTTGATATAAGACAAATTCTTTATATATCCATTAATTATCCTCAATAATAAATTGAAAGAAAGCACGAATACTTTAAAATAAACTATTTGTATATAACGAAAACATTCCTGGAAAATCTAAGATAATCATTTTATGCTTATTGTTATCAAAAAAAAAAAAAAAAAATTGATGAAAAAAGATCAAGATAAACGATAAAAAATATATCAAAATTATAGGAATGATTAGAAACTATTAGAACTTAATTTTTTTCAAATTTAATCAAAGCAGCGTGAACTTCCCATGTTATAAACAGAAAGAAGTGTATAATGTTTTTTCTTAAGCTATAAAATCATGTTTTTATCTATCTACCATAAATCTGTTAGGTATAATTATTAACGAATTAAAAAAGTTGACTGGAAAAATTACTTCAAACATTAATTCATTATCACGTAGACACGACGTCGTCGTGACATAACAATCAATGACGCTACAAACCGTCGATATGACAATGGATGACGTCACACTTATTTTTACGAATAAAAAATTTGAATTTTCTACTCATAATTATAGCCAAAATCTGAATTTGTTAGTTTGTAATATATGCAGATAAAGCGATGATGTGAAAGTCATCACGCTAATCAATTTTTTTTTTCCTGATACAAAAAATTAAAATAAAGTTAGATAAGTTTTAGTGGCAAAAATTGCCATATTAAAAATATTTTATAGGATTATTTATGCCGTATCAAACTCGTCTACGTGCTATACATCATAAAAATCCACCAATTAGTTCAAATGATATTAAGAAATCATTATTTAAATGCTGTCATTTTTAAAATGCGAAGAGGTAAAAGTTGTATCATCAAAGTTTCCTACTCTAAAGGATAAGCATATAAAAATTTATGGAAAATCTACTAGATAGTTCGAAAGGTTATGAGGAGATAGAAACAGGCATCTCATAGAATGTGACAAGCGTCACTCTTTCGGAAAATAGTCTAACAAACGAGAAATATTTTCTGATAAATATTTCAGTACACGTCATAAAAACATATTTTTTTTTCATTTTTACATATTTATAATTTATTAACTTAATCACTAAATAAGAATGTCGACTCAAAGAAATACGACTTTTTTTTTTTTAAATCCATTATGAAAATTTTATTAATATTTTTACCATAATTAAAATCTAGTAAGAAAGATTAATTCATATTATGACGATTTATGTAAACGATAATTAAATTATACTAAAAAAAGCAAATAAAAAAAAATAAAAATTATCTAAAAATAACTATAAATTAATTATTTCTCCGTTATATTTTCAATATTAGAAAATCAGAAGTAATCAAGAAGTCCTTTTACTTACTTTTCTTTCTTTCTTTCTTTGGTCTTCATTCATCACATAGTATTGCTTCTTCATCGATTCAGAACTTTTATGCTTTTGTGACATTGTGATCGAAAGATGATATTTCATCAGCACACTCGACTCTTTTCAACTATTGCGTCAACATGATAGTACTTACAACAACTACGACTTCCAAAACATCGAATAATCTTTTTTATTATTAAAAAAAAAACCCCCACAGTAAAAGTTATAAAATTTCAAGTTTTATTTTTACTTTTCGAAATACAAATAACGTTTCCTTTTTTTTGGTAATTTTGATATTAATTTATTTTATAATAAATCATATTTTCCTTCGATCTGTGTAAGGTAAAACCGGGGGAGACGACGCATTTTTTTTTTTTGTTTACTGATAAAATTGTTAATAATCATAATCAGAAACTTTTATTATTCAAAATAACTTACATGGAACCAGTGGCGGATCTACAGCTATGAGGCCCGGAGCGGAAGTCTCCCTGGGGCCTCCCTAATTGGAATGATCACCATACAAAACCATACAATTATAAACACTACACATTTATACGTAATAATCCCCTAGAATACAAAGACATATACATATACTTAAAACTTAAGGTTCTTCAGAGGCCCCTGATCAGAGGCCTTCTGCCTCCTTGGTACGCCACTGCATGGAATCATATGCAAAAAGTAGTGTCAAAAATTAGTTAATCAAAATGAAAAAAGTAATAAAATAAACAACTTTTTTCATTTTGTTTAACTAATTTTTGACACTACTTTTTGAATATGGTTGCATGTAAACTATTTTGAATAATAAAAGTTTTTGATTATGATTATTAATAATTTGATCAGTAAACAAAAAAGGTGCGTCATCTCTCCCGGTTTTATCCTAATGTGGATTTTTAATTACCTTAGATAAAGCGCATCAGCATCTACGCTGTTCGAGCAAATGAATGGCAGTTGCTGTATGCCATAATCATTATCACAATGTCATCTTTGTGGCAGAATGCGAATATACTTAGCTTGCGCCGTCTCTCCCGCCGCACCTTTTCTTCCGACTTTACCCAACATAAATATAATTAATTATTAAAGACTTACCATTAATAAATACTAAATCATAATCATGTTTGTGCTATTTATTACACTGAAAAACAATTTAAATATTTTAGCAAAAATTTATGATATTTATTGCATTATGATGAATGCATTTTGTAATTAAATTTGTAAAAAAAACTGATAATTAATAACGCTGAAAATGAGTAAAAATTAGAAATTCCAAACATATAATATGATAGAAAGTATTTCGGAATGAAGACAGTAATTAAAGTGCTCAGTCATCGTTGACAAAGGTGATCAGACTACCTAAATGATGAAGTTCTCCATCAAAATATTTTACAGAATATCATCTTTTCGTTTTAAAAATCATAAATTTTATTTTATAAGATTTAATAAAATCGAAAAAATCAAACACAAAACTCGAATTTTAAATAAAAATAAATCCATTTGCATTAAATTCCTCGTAAACTTTTCGAACTGTAGTCTGCATTTAATTAAACAATATTATCAGAATTAAATTTTTAATATATAAAATATTATTAAAACATCATCATATCGATGAATGGTCTTTGATTAACAGAATAAATTCGATTATTCTTTGCAGACATTTGTCTGCTTGATGAGATTTGAATAAGAAGATGGAATTGATTCTATTCACACTCTTCGCTTCTATTCAAATACTTTGTATCAGAAATTCTAATCGTCTTAGTGGCCGCTTTACCTTTCTATATTATCTATAAAACAGGTGCATATTTTATCCATAATCATAATCATTACGGGTAATCCTATAGATAAATCTCGTAGTTAATATTATTTTATTTTTATGTTGAAGTTTGGAACTTATTTTTACATTGATTAATATGAGAAAAACGAGGCATTAATTTGATAAGATTCTATTTTCGATTTTATTTTATCAAATTTTTTATTGTAAAAATAATAAAAGTATGTTTAGAAAATAGGTAATGCAAAACATGTAGAAATGATAAAGTGTGTTTAGAAAATAGGTAATGCAAAATATGTAAAAATGATAAAGTGTGTTTAGAAAATAGGTAATGCAAAATATGTAAAGATGATAAAGTATGTTTGGAAAATAGGTAATGCAAAATATGTAAAGATGATAAAGTATGTTTGGAAAATAGGTAATGCAAAATATGTAGAAATGATAAAAGTATGTTTGGAAAATAGATAATGCAAAATATGTAGAAATGATAAAGTATGTTTGGAAAATAGGTAATGCAAAATATGTAGAAATGATAAAGTATGTTTGGAAAATAGGTAATTATTATTCCTATCTTACTCTCTAGCATATTTTATTACTAATTATCTTTCTGATATGCATTAATAAAAATATCTTTCCGATTTGAATTCCCATACTACTCTATCTTTCATTTTAATTTCTGTAGTAATAAATAATTTCAAATAGGTTATAAATAATGGAAAATTTCATTATGAATTATATTATACTTGGCAGTGGCGGACTTTCGCGTAGATCGGGCCATGCCATCCAAAGGGCTCCTTATATAGCTTTTAAGACTTGTATTGAACAATGTTAAATTATAAAAAAAAGTTATTATTGTTCGATTTTGTTACATATTTGTATGTATTTTTCTAAAAATAAAAGAATTGAATTTCTAAACAAAATATTTTAGTAGGGCTCCAAAAATCTCTCACCCCCTCGTGTCTCCTTAAGACAAAATCTACTAATGATGCTTGATATATATCAGCGCCGGATCTAGATATTTTGTCATCTGGGGCAACATTAGAAAATGGCATCCCCTCTCTTCTTCACTCAAGTACATTAATATATAAATATATCTAATACTTTGAACCGGGAATGTAATGACGTCAGATATGTAGTCGCTTGAGAAAACTTGGGAGCGTAAACCTAGACTGGGATTATATACAGCTTTTAATGAAAATAAAGTAGTATCTATGTTAAAAATGATATTAATAAATAAAGCATAATTGCGATATGACAATGCGAGAAAACGCGAGGGAAACAAATACTTATTTTGTTCAGACAAACTGTCATTCAATCATGTAAATAAATAATAACAATTTAATTCGCATCGGTTTTTCTTTCCGTTGATGAGTATTATCCGTTAGAAAAATACACTATTATGTCTTTGTAAACTGTTTCTACAATACGAAATGCTGTCAAGATAAATATAATTAAGTTTGTGTGTGGAAACTGCAACTACATTTTCGTGCCCCCTCATAACTTTCTCGACTGCCTCTCTTGCCTTACCCTAGATCCGGCGCTGTTATAAGCTTATATAAATTTATATTTTATGACTTCCCTTGTCATAGGTAAGGCACTAGTCCTCATACAACGCTATAAACACTCCCGTATAACGCGGACTGTTTATAGCGCTGTAGGTAAGTGTTATATATAATTCAAATTCAAATTTTCCATTATGTTATATTGACATAACTGTTAACATTATCGAAAAAAATAAATACAAAGAACAAACTAAAGTTAAAATCATGCCATTTAAAAGGATAGCTAATGACATTTGTTAATAACATTAAATTTAATTAAAGAAATATGTGTGTGAAATATTTCTCTTAATTTGTTTAATATTAGTTTATTTATTATTTATTTATTGACTTATTAGCTTATAATAATTCTTTTACTGTCAGGACAGCTATTCATTTCATAATTTAGACAATTTTAATTCGTGTATTAACAATACGTTAATATATCTGTCAATTGATTTCCATAGATTAATATACAGTAAACTCCACTATGACGTACTCTCCTATAATCCGAATTCGTATAACGCAACGAAAAAAATTGCGAAAAGTACTCATACAATGCTATAAACAGTCCCGTATAACGCGGACTGTTTATACATTGTAAATTAGCATTACTTAGCTATTACAAATAACAGATAAGTAATGTTAATTTTTTTTAACATTACTTATCTGTTATTTATACTATCCTTTGATTGTAATAAAAACCATGCGATATTTATTTCGTTTCTATGAACTTTTAACAACTTTTCCGTCGGTTTATACGAATCGCGTTATACGAGATCTACTTGTATATAATATTTTTTTTTAAATTTAGTTATCTTCATTCATTATTTTGTTTTTTCCTTCATTAAAAGAAACCTTTTTTAAAACAATTAACATTCTGCATACAATAAAATCATATTTAAAACCAATGCACATCTAATTTGCGATACTCGATCAGTGCTGGAACTCAGAGACAAGTTTAAATTTGCATAAAATCGTCTCATAATGCGTGTTTCGTATTACGCGATTTCCTATAACGCGGAGTGTCCTCTGCTTTATACTGCAATCTGCTGTATACTTGGCCAACAGTTATTGCTAATGTCTATATTTCTAAATAATTAAAAAAAAAAGTAAATTTCTATATCACATTCATAATAGCGTTAAAATAAACTTTATTAGTTAAGATATATCGCATTAATATTTTAATTAAGATTTTATTCTTCTAAAGATAAGTTTCCAACACTTCCAAGTAATGATTATTTTATCGTTTAATGATAGCGAGATTCTTACTCATTGTTATGATAACGAGAAGACGAGTTTTATCAAATCAATTAATATAACATCCAGAGAAAGCCACTACGAATTTTGATATTCGTATAGCAACCGATGTATAGAGTGTTGAAAGTGGAACAAGAATTTATATCCTCGGGGAATTTTATACGAAAAGTGAAAAGTTTATTAACACATCAAATGCTAAATGTTTGCAGAGATATAACATTACGAAATGATAATATCAGAAATATTAAATATAAATTGATTTAGCTTTATAATTCTGCAATGTAAATGATGTTCCTTTATGTAGAAAAATAATCAATTATAATTCGTTTTAACGAGAATCCTTTCAAGAAATTTATTCTCAATAAATAAAACTTAAATGTAGTTTAAATATATTTGTGTGTTGTAACGCACAAATATTTTTTGTGTTACAATACACAAAAATACTTTAGAGTCATAAAAATGCTTTAGAACATAAAATACTTTAGAGTCACAAAAATACTTTAGAGTATACTTTAGAACATAAAATAGTTTAGAGTCAAGCCAGTGACCAAATACAATATTAATACATTTAAATATAAACAATATTTGTGTGTTACAACAAACATTGTTTGTTGTAACACACAAAAGATGTGTTTTATAACAAACATAACACAAACGTGTGTGTTATATCCATCTTAAATAATCAATCAGTACTTATTAAGATGTATTTTTAACAGTGTTATTTGTTTGTGTGTTATAACATGCAAACAACGTTTGTTGTAACACACAATTGCTTGTATTTAAATGTATAATATTATATTTGGTTTAGAATCACTGGCTTGACTCTCGTTAATGCATTATCATCATATTAAGAGTCGAGTCAGTGATGCTAAGCTAAACACTTTAATCATTAACACCACAAGATTTATACGACCGAAATTCCTCCTTGTTGTTATTTTAGTTCGAAGTTAAACATATTCATCTAGCATTTTTTAATAAAATTGTTCAATAGAATGTATAATATTTAATTTCAACATCAAATCCAATTAATAAAAACTAGAACATTTTGAAAAAGAGTAAATACCAACTAAAAAAAAAAAAAAAATGTTTCGCTTCTTCTCTTCTTCCGATGACATCTCGGAGATCTTATCGACTTTAAGTAATCCAAAAACGTTTGGAAATTTCGGTACAATAGGGTCAAATTGACGGATTAAGATGAAGAATTTTTTTGTTTTTTTTGTGAAGAGCTATATAGATCGCATCGCTTAACTGATTTCAGATAAATATACAAAATATTGTGTTTGTTATATAAGTTAAGATTCCTAAGAATTTTGACAAGTCGAATTTAAAATAAAGAGTGAATTTAATGGCATATATTAACCTATGGCACTAGAAATGCCTTCTTAAAGAAACCATCTTCATCTAAAAAATAAATAATGCTACTTTCAGAAAACAATGCTTGTATGCAAAAAAAAATAAACCAAATACAAATTAGGATTTTTGCTATAATTAGTTGTTAATTTTTTTCTATATGGTTTAGCATTGTTTTCCATCCGATGGCTATTAAGTGGTTGGACATTCCATTGCCCACCACATTAGCCGTCAGCTGGAGGATGGATTTCAATCGACTGGTTCCGGACCTCTCTTCAAAAATTGGGAGATATAGGATCAGGGAATTGAATCCGATCTAGGATAGAAGTACAATATGCTCTTCTGCGGTAGAAGCATGTTGCGCTTCCACCCTAGACCGATATTGCGGCTATCTGACCGACTGATTGATTATTTAAGATGAAAATGAAATGATGATGTAAACCAAGCAACCGCTTCTAAACTACATAATTTTTTAAATATTCAGTTTTTTTAAATATTAAAAATTTTTATAATAGATTAATTTATTATTAGTGTATATATATACTCGAGATCTATTTATTATTAATATATATAATTATTACTATCTATAATATATACGTGTGTGTGTCTGTGTGTGTGTGTGTCTGTGTCTGTGTGTATCTGTGTGTGTGTGTCTTTGTACGTGTGTGTGTGTCTGTGTGTGTGTCTGTGTGCGTGTGTGTGTGTGTGTAAAATTAAATATATAAATAAATATTCAATACATGCATTCATATTAATATAATAAATAAAATCAGATAACTTATAATCAAATATCTATCTTACACTAATTTATATGGATTAATGTGTCCAAGATAATCACTATTAAATGAAAAACTTAATTTTGATTAATATTTACAGTAATACAGTAATATCTTTTTACAGTATATCTAAAATTTATTAGATTTATTTGCTATAAACTATGTCGAACAAGTCGATAGCATACGTTTCTTCAATAAATCGCAGAAAAAAAGTCTGAATTTCTGCATACCTATTGGAAAACGTGTAACACGTCGCTCGCATTTAGGTGAGAGACATTGTGTGATCTTAATAATAATAATAATTTTTTAATTATTATAAAAAAATTTATAAAGGTATTTGAAACATGAATTAATTACTGTAATTATAGCTTTAATTGGGAAATTCTCTAAGTTGAGAGAAATATATTTTTATTTACAAATTTCACTTTGAAGACCTTTCAATGAGAATATAATAATACGTAAAATTCTTTATATACTATAGAATGTTTCCTTAGTAGCGCATAATAAATACAAGAGAAGGATTATAGATCCATTACAAGTTTAAAAATCCAGAAATATTGTTTAGAATGATTTTTATTAGATGAAACTAATCATAAATTTTCAGTAAATTTACGATTGGTTAAATTTAATTTATCTAATCATCTTTAAATGCAATAACACAATGAAACTTAACAGAGTTAAGAAATCATCTGTAGTAATGATAAACATAAAACCCATTATTATAATGGTATCGTTCTAAATTTTTATTTTCGAATAATATATCTCAAATTAATTAGACTGCATACATTAATATCAAGATTCCCTGATAGAAATGCTTCTATTTATACTACTTGAAAGAAAAATAAATAATAATAATTCATATCAGCGCCGGAGCTGGATATTTTTGAGACAACATTAGAAAATGGCATCCCCTCTCCTTTTCACTCACGCACATTAATTCATAAGCGTATCTAATGCTTTAGAACCGAGAAAGTAATGATATCAGATACATAATTAGTGAGAAACATACAAAAAACTTTATTCGTTTATTTCAAAGCAACAAATAGTTAACCAAATATTACCAAAAAATAAATGCGTTTATAATAGATATAATAAATGTGAACAATAGTTTGATTTTTCATGCTTTTTACGAAACAAAATCATTAATAATTGTTTGAAAATCAACTTGACTAGTTATCTCCTCTTCAAATGATAGAAATTCCATGTTAGATAATTTTACTTGTGCCAGAGAAGATTTCTTAGGCAAGTGGTATCTATGTTAAAACAATAATAATATAGCATATTTACAATTATGATATCCTGATTGGGATATGCCAATGAAAGAAAACGTGAGGGGAAACAAATATTTGTTTTGTTTAGACAGACTGTCGTTCAATCATGTAAATAATAACAATTTAATTCGCACTGGTTTCTATCTTTCTTGATAAGCATTATTCGTTAAAAAAGTACATTATTATGTCTTTGTAGACCGACTCTACAGCACTCTACAACGTCCTCACACACATACAACATATACACACAAATAACTTTATAACCCAAACAACCCTATCATCCCATATCTTAACCCCCCATACCTTAGATCCCTTTCCCATATCTCACTTTCAACCCCAGTCCATACCTTTTTTTTGCATATCTAACCTTACTCATCTATCTTACACATATCCAGTTCATCTCTCCATAGCACGAAATATTGTCAAGATAAATATAATTAAGCTTGTGTGTGTGAAATTACAACTACATTTACGCTCCCCCTCATAATTTTCGCCCTAGGCGAAAATTATGAGGGGGAGCGTAAATTATGAGGGGGGCGTAAATGATCGTCCGCTTCACTTATGGATCTGGCGCTGATTCGTATAATATTTTAATAATTAATTAGTTTTTAATTTCATGTAATATTATCTCAATTCAGATCTTTTTTAATGCCAATTTAAGAAGTTTTCTACTGTTATAAGTTTCTTGGTACTTTATGATGTGTTCGACTCTTTCAGAATATTTTCTCGGCAATGGGGACATATTTTCTTGGAAAGAGAATATTATGTTTTTTATTAATTGTCATAATTTTATTATAACCTGTCAATCAAGCACGGGAAGTTTCAAGGGAATAGGGGAGAAACTAAACGATGGAATTTTTCGAAATTTTTGGCATAGATGTGGACTTATGTGAGCTACTCATTACAATAGATTTCATTTTTACACCAAGCTTAGTTGAGTAGAAACCGAAAATTGAATGGTGTAATCGAATGCAATATAATATCAAAATATTTTAAAGATAAATCGGGGGAAGATAGCACAGTTAACGATAACTTTAT
>WUQG02032248.1:0-10985 GCA_011317285.2 Androctonus mauritanicus
TGTTAGTCGTTCGAGGTTAACGACTATTGACGATAACGAGCTCGATAGCTTAGCGATTGGCTCAGCACAGACCCCCTAGTTTTTTATCAAAAGAAAATATGCGAGAAAAGTACGTATAAATTGGATATTGTTATACACGTTAAAGTTGTATATTTACACGAATTTTTATCCTTCGAATCCATCGTTCCAGCTATTCTCCTGTTTATGTTTTCTATGTTTATTCGTATTATAATTTTTATTTTGTTTATTTGTACCTCTTAGCTTTTCACATTTTTTTATTTATACCCCACATTTCCTACCTTGGGTCTTTTGGACCCATTTCTAAAAAAATCATGTTTTTATGATAGTTTGTTGAACCTACCATTTATAGGCTTCCTGATGTGCTAAATTTGATGTTTCTTCATATGTTTGGATAAAGGACATTCTTTGTTCCTGCTATAAAGTTTTGTTCATCATTTCTATAGGTTTCAAAATTTTCTGATTTTTAAAATTTTTTCTCAAGTCATTTTCCACTTTTTTGGATTATCCCTTATTGAAATGTAAGTTTAAATTTATTAATTATTTTAGAATTTTAATTTTTCAATTTTACAATAAAATATACTAAAAGATACTTATTTTGATGATAAGAGAACAAGAAAAAACAGGTTATTTACCGATAAGCTTGCTGCAATTTCTTATGTGTGGCAAATGTTTATAGAACAGTGTAGAAAAGTAATTGTGCCAAAAGAATTTGTGACAATAGGCGAATAGTTTGTTGAATTGACGAATAGCTTGTTGTGGTTTCACTCACTGTCTTTCCAGCAAATCTGGAAAGTATGGGATAAAGATTTTTTGGATGTATGAATCAGAAACAGGATATGCTATTGACAGAATTGTTTATATTGGTAAAACATAAGGCGAACAATCTAAAAAGGATTTGAGCTTAAAGTCGTAAAGAATTTAGTCAGAACAGTAGCTGAAACATTATGAAATCTCACAGTGGATAACTATTCCACTAGTATTCCATTAGCTAAGTATCTGCTAGAAAACAAAATTACAATTATAGGTACACTGAGAAAAAATAAAAGACATTCCAAATGAACTCAAACCAAATGCAGCTCGGAGAGTATATTCAGATATTTGCATTCCAGAAAGAAATTATGCTGGTCAGTTTTATACAAAAGAAGTATAAATGTGTGATCTTCTTAAGCACCATGCATCATGATGCTATTATTGATGAATTTTATCCAAAAAAGAAGCCATAGATGATAAAATTTTACAATACTACTAAAGGAGGAGTGGATCTAATGGATCAAAAAGTGTGAAATTACACTTGTAAAAAGCAAACTAAACGTTTGGCTTATGGCACTTTGGTGTAATATAATGGATGTGTCTGTGCTAAATGCATTCATTTTGTACAATACACAGCATCCGTCATACCACAAGAGGCTGTTAGATAGAAAAAGAATTTCTGAAAAAATTAATCAATGAAGGTGATTACTCATATATGGTAAGAAGATCATCTAATCCATATCTCTCCAAATCAATTTATTTGGATATGGAAAAATTTATTAACATCCCAAACACAAAGATTAATGATCAAACCAACAAACAAGTTGCCAAAAAAGAGGATGTATAATTTGTCCTACAGCAAAGGACAGAAAAACAAAGACAGTATGTAGCAAATGCTACAAAAATATATGCTAAGAACATAGTTTTGTGACTTGCAGTAAATGTTATCGCTAAGATTATAACAAATAAAAATATGAATGTTTTAAATACTTTGGAATTTAATTTTATTCATTATAAAGAATTTATCAAATGCATTAGAATGTTCATTATTAACAAACACGGGTCCAACGGACCCAGGGTATGTAAATGTGTAACAAAAAAAGGCCATGCATACTAGGGTTAAACTTACTGCAGGGTCCATTAGACCCAGAGTATGCATACTAGAGTTAAGCGGATTTCTTTATTTAAATTTGAAGATCCATACCCCAGCGATCGACAACAATGTTGATCACTGAGGCATGTTGTGTTTTTATCGATCCAATAATCGACTTTATTGGTTTTAAATAATAATAATGATGTAAATACTGTTATCTTACGCTAGTACTTAGGTACAGATATATACAATGAATAAACAAACAATTTGTGTTAAAATACTTACTTTATAGATAAATTCAGCGGAATAAGTTCAGGAAACTAAACTAAGCCAAACATCAGTGAGATGACTCCCTCTAGTTGAACTTGGTGACGCTTCAACTTTCATGACACGTAATAAAAAACGACAACTCTTATGAAATTTCTACTGGCGTAATCACACTCTAAGAGATTCATAGTTCTGAAAAATTATCACAGATGGCGAATCGGTCCAATCAAAATCTTAATATTTTGACATAAAGTCAGAAAGTGTCGATTGCTAGGACACTGTCGATTACTGCCGCGTTTACCTCCTAAATAAGTGAAAATTTAGAAATATTATAAATATTAATATAGGGTGTTTCGTTAATGAAACATAATAAATAAATATGGTTTGAGGAATTTGAGTCCATTAAAGATGTAAAAATGTTTGATCCATATGTCTCAAATTCCGAAAAAATATGGCTAAAAAGCAGCATCTCCACGAGGTTTAATATCGATTAGAAGCAAAATATTTTGATGGCTAAATGATATTTATTAGGCTACTATAATATTGCATTCCCACACAAAATAAGCAGTTCTGGAAAGAACTAATCTTTCCTTTCTTGGAATTATTAAAATTATATAGTATTAAAATATGCCATCAAAATAATCTCCATGTTTAATGTCATAAAATTTACCAAACAGCTCCGTATTAATTTAGGTGAAATCTCAGAAATTTCAACATCCTCCATTTTTAAACAGATAGTTTAAAACGTGTTTAATGTTTTTAATCTATTCAGTGGCGCCGCCGGGACACCGGGCCTAATGGGACCGATTAAGGCTGGTAAACAATATAGGTATTAAATGCCCCAAAGTCTTGAGTAAAGATATACATTTTAAATTATAATAAGAAAGCATTTCTTCCTTATTTTAATCAAATCACGGGGTTTAGAACATTAATTATTAATTGCCCATGAACTCTCAAGTTTTAGCTTTCACCCAATAAAAGAACAATTTTCAATAGACCTTAATAGCAAAGTTATAAATAATAAACCAGAGGAAATCAAATAAGCACCATTCCCCATCCTGTGAGATAATTATGCGCACAATATGTGATGTACCCAGTTACATCACATTAGAGCCGCTAATGTGCTGTAACTGGGCAAATTGCTTTTAACCCCAGCAGAGATAGTGGGTTTAGATAATATTTGTGAAAATATATAAAACAAAATGGTTTCTTAAAACTGATTATGTAGAGCAAAAAATTTTCAGATTAAGTTCAATTCTAAAAAAAACCATAAAAATTCAATTTCTTTTGCATATTTTACGCCCCTTTCCAATCAGGGAGATAACTAAGGGGCGGGGCCAATTCTAACCACCAGCTGCACCCACACCCGTGGAAGGGGCCGGATGGTGATGGCCGGGCCGGGCCCAGCATCCCGAAAAAACTTTTCAGGAGTTATTAGACCCGCGTGGCAGGCAGCGTTACCACTCGGTCACCACTCGGTCACCCGGCCGCCTTAAATTCACATTTTTCCACATTTCTAGGCTATTATTAAGTGCACGTATCTAATAATAAGTACATACACGGCAGAAATTTTTATTTGCTTAGAATATGATAATCCTGCGTGAAAAACTGAACCGGATAAAGTCATAAAAACAAATAAAGCGACTGCTCATGCGAGAAACTTTGATGCGCACAATTATCCACCGCGCGCCACCATCCTTGGCTATATTCTTATGACAAAGTATTATCGATGCAAATTATCTATATATCAAGCCCAAGCTCCTTCATCCGACCAATTGATGGTCACCAACACCATCCCAACGCATGCAAACTACAAATGCGCTAGAGCCATGATGGTGTTGAGGCCGAACCAAAATTTTTGGGAATCAGAAAATTTTAAAAAATGGATTAAAAGGGATCAAAGTCGGCAAATTTCGGTGTCTCGATTTTTATTAAATTAAAAAAACTTTCATTTTTATTTGATTTAAATAAGCATTAAACAAAAATAACAAATCCTTTCTTGTCAGCATTAATAATTATGTCAATAGGAAAACATTTATTATGGCAAATAGAAAATGAAAATATTATACATAAAATATGTGAACACGCTCTGGCCATAAAAAAATATTTAATGGGATAATTTATTAAAATGTTTAAATATATTATGAGTTATACGTTTATTACTACTCTAACTATTAAATTAAACGCCTTTCCAAAAAAATTATATTTAAATATTTTTATACAGTATACTTATGGGGCCGGTAAAATTTTCCACCCATCTTAATGGCTCGCTAAATTTCTTGGTCAAATCTGGGTTTGATCATTCGCCATTTTAAATGGTTGAAAGTAAAAGATTATTATAGGTCATCTTCAAACCTCTTAACTCTTCCGCTGTCATAAAATCCAATAATTATTTTAGGATATACAGTATTAAGAGAGTTCGAAGTTTTAATATTCGCCTTTTTGTACGGTTGAAGCTAGAAAGTTAAACGAGATAGCATCGAGGTTATTTATAAACGACCGAAAATCTACTTATTAATTCAAAAATTATCAGTGGTGACTTACGATGATCTTATAGGCCTCATTTTCCTTCGAAAAGTTGGCTAAAATTAGATGACAATTAAAAGCATATAAGATTTTTGTGAAATTTTACCATTGATCTTCCGTGTCATATAAATCCTAAGTACAGTATGGATATTTCATTTAGAAGCTTATGGTTGGAAAGCGATGTAACACCAGAGCATTTCGCTTCATTTGAGTCATAACATTAATTGTATTTTTAATTGTGATGAACAATATACAGAGAATATTTAAGATATAGTATTTAATAGAGTTTCAATAAATCTTACATCGTATCGTTTTTCTAAATTTCGCGAGATATTTTTTGGAAAAATTTATCTTGACCAAACAGAACGATTATCTTTAAATAATAATATCTGACGATCTGTAAACGATATTATTGACAATCCCGCTCAATAATATCGTTTTAATTAATGTTACCACACTGAGCACTGTAAATATATGTAGATGAGTCGGGGGTTGGCCATATTGGTCGACTTCCAGATTGAGTTAGGCTGGCAACACTGTCGTTTCTCCGCGTGTGTGTGAGCGGGAGTCAATCTGTTTCCATCCGAGTCTTACGTATATTCTCGAAACGGTCAGACTAGAACCGAAATAAAGGCCCAGTATTTATACAGTCCACTAGTTTGTGTCAATTTTGAACTGCGGCCAATAACTAATTCGAATAACTTATTATATTTTATTCCTTATCAAATTCTTTCTTACGAAATATAAAATTATCTCATTATTTATTCTTATAATTTCAGATATTCCAATTCCTAACGAACTTTACGCATGGATCGCCGTTTTCTTTTTGCCCGTTAATTCGGCATTAAATCCTATTCTTTACACTCTAACCACAAAATTATTCAGACAGAGGATGGCTAAATTAGTCGGTGGATACCGTCCATCCAGCGAACTATCCGCAATTTCTCTATCGTCTTTCTTCCACCATCGAAGTTCGAAAAAGAATTACATCTCGGCCATGTCAGATGTAAGAAAAAAAATTAATTTATGCAAATTTTTACTATATCGTTCAACAATTAATTTAACGGTATATTTATATTTATAGAACGAACAGAGTTCTATGAGTAAAACGTCTCAGCTGAGTAGAAAGACGAGTCCGAGGGGAGGAGGAGTTAATGGTGTTCCAGTACCTCATTCAGTTTAATTATTTCGATAGTAAACCAACTACGCACAATGTACAGAAGAACTTCGTAAACATATTAAATTTATATACTAGAAGGAGTATAGACTAGAAAAATATAGAGCTTTTTATCTTACAAATTTGTTACTATGGATATTTTCTAAAAAGAAAAGATAGTTTTAACTGTTCGTGCATGTATGTAAATGGTAATGACGCCGATAAAATAATTTTAAAATCTAAATCATCAGCTTAGATTATGGCAACTAAATATAAATTTAATCCCAAATAAAATTATTTTTATAATCAAAAATTAAAATTAGACTAGATCTATATATTATTTAAATCTATATAATTTGTTGAAATATAATTTTAATTGGAAAAAAAAAGTTGTCTGACTGAACTATATTCAAATGTTATGATATATTTTGCATATACTATATTTATTAATCAGGGAAATTGATGGAACGATGTTATTGGCAGAAAAATTATTGTTCTACAAATTAAACAGAAATTATTTTTGTTATTATTTGGATCGAAAAAACCTTTAATATGTACAGTAAATACGAATAAATATTAACATAGATATTAATTTTATTTCGTGTAAAATACGCCCTATTTAAATGCTTAATTATTCACTTATACAGTCAATTTTGTTGTTAAAAATCCGATCCTTCTAATTAAATTATTTTAAATTTTTTATATAAATTGTTGTTTATGATTATCTTTTAACTGCGTAAAGAATAAAAATATATTTTTAAATAGGCTATACGAAGAGGTCGTGGTTATTTTTAAGTTGATGATCAACTTTTCGTATAAATGTAAAAATAATAGGGAGTTTGGCCCAGCTCCGACCCATAACTAAACCACATAATCGTATGGTTTGGGAAAGTTATCGGTAGTCACTTCAGCAACTGGAGGTTAGCCTCCGATACCAGACGCTGTATTATGGTAAATTCTCTCCATTCCCGTAAATTCTTTCTATCCTATCCTCTAACAAAGATAATCTATTATAGTAAACCGCTGAAGGTGAATTTTAATATTCTGGTTTGAATGGGCCGGTCCCGAAAACACCACCATAAAAGACTGTTTTAGTCGGTCAACCATGCCCATACCAAAAGCAACCATACCACTCGTCACCTCGCGCGTGCGCAGACCATGAACTTTATAGTTGGGAGCTGTACGGAAACTCTCTAATTAAATAAACTATCACCACATTAAAATATATTTTAATGATGATCGTTTATGTGATGATCGTTTAAAACATTATGTAAATATTAAACTGCGCATCTTTCATCATTACCCTCATAACCACCTCCATAGATTATTATAATCATTAAAATTAATGATTATAATAATCTCTGTATGTGGTTATGAGTGCTCAAAAATCGATAAAAAATTTCCATGCAGATGAAAAAATTTTCATCCGCATGGGAATTTTTTCACAACATTCACATTAATAACAAAAAAATATTAATTATATATTTATAATTATGCAAAATTTTTGATAAACAGCGTATGATTACTATATACCGGCGAAAAAGTGAATAAATCTTTTAACATAACTGCTGTTAATTTTATACAGCAGTTATACTCCGCCGGTATTTTTGGATACGACCTTGTTCCTATTAAATTTATTTTTTAATTTTATTATTTTTACTTTTGGAATGATTAGAATAATGGAACACGGCCGCACGTATTTTTTTAGAAACCAACCGCACCAGTTAAAAAAGAAATCTGCTCTTTAGCCATCTGTCTGTTAAGTTGACTGATGCGCTTCTCAGTTAACGGTGTTTTCAACGTATATTTTCTACATCTTGGCAAGATATCAAACATTGAACGACAACTCCGAAATGCTAGTTAGATCTATTAAAATACCCCAATTTTCGAATTTCAGCCTGTCGTTTATTATATTTCGGAAGTTTGGCCCGACGTTTATAACTCGTTTACAACGAATAGGAATCGTATTACAGCAAAAAGAAATAATTTATAGATACTCGACATAATTTATTACTTAATCTTCCTTTAAAAAGTTCGAAGGTCGGGAAAAAATTGTATATCTTATGGGAAAGATCATATTGTGACGAAAGAAATAGAATTTTTGTTGCGTAACTTACGCTAACAAAATAGTCGAATGTAAGGATATTTTATTAAAAAATAAAGAAATTGAATTATTTAGGGATTCTTTTATAGGAAAATCTTTAAATTTGGCCAAGGTCAGATTTTCTTATTTTTAATTTTAGTTAATATTAAATAATTCATTTATTACAAAATAAACTCATTTTCTCCCATGTTTGGGTAATATTTTTCAACTCATTTCGAATAAAAAACATAATTATTAAACTAAGAAACGGAATTTCCCTGGGAAATCTGGGATAACCGAGAAATAAAAAATGAAATTTTCGTTTCTTGGTTATCCCAGATTTTAAAAATCTTTAAGCCAAACAGAACCAATCTTATTTTTAGATAAAAACCTACACAAAATTCACAATAATAATTTTTTTTATTTTCGTTGTGAATTTATTGCTATGATGATGATGATTATTATTATGGTAAGTAAACATTATCTAAAATAATATATATTTTTATTTAATTTATAACATTGAAAAAGCAAAATCGAAAACTTTGAAGAGATTCGGAATATTGAAAGAATAAATAAATAATGAAATGTATCTTTATATGGCTAGAATATTTTTGAGATAAATGGGTTCATCTGACACTTAGAGACGTATCTAAAAGTCATACAGTCGATATTAATCCAGTTCATTTTTACTTACTGGATTTATGATAACGGTAAATAATACAAATTTATCATCATCGACACATATGGGAAAAATTTAGAAACTTTAATAAAATATAGTAACAATTTTCTTGGCATCTGAAAAATTCATAGCGGTTGTCAGAAAAATGAATGAGGTGCTTTATCAGTTATATTGTGATAGTACCATTTCTGTTATCAATAATAATCAATAAAATTACGTATCAATAAAAATTTTTCAAGTAGCTGCCAAATTTACTTTAAACGAGGAATAGATAAAAATTTTGAAGCTAATACCGTAAAACCTTTGTATAACGCGGTCTGCAAATTTCTATGAATCTCTAGCAATTTATATTAGGGGATCTACCTTTTAGTCCACATGTATATATACATATTTTTTTGCCTAGTGTCAGTTTTTTACCATTCAAAGTGTTTAGTGTCGAAAATTGTTTTCGTTTTCTGCCAGGAAAGCGCATTAAAAATTTTCATTGTTAATCTCTTTCTGGCGAGTTACATATATAATTAATATATAACGCTTTTTTTTATATATAAAAAATTTATTTTTATAGTAAATATTTTTTTGTTGGATATGTCGCTGTTGTTTATATAATTTTTTTAAAAAAACCTAACCGTACTTTTTCTATCGATGCGAGTTTGGTATAAGGCGATGTTTTTATGGAACCTAACATTCGCCATATATGACGGCTAACTGTACTCTGGGCTATAAAATGAAATTCTATATAAATATTAATAAAATGTAAAGTCATTTATAAGAGATTATTTATTTTAAAATAAAAGTTTAGTAATTTATATTTGCAAATAGAGTATTAATCTGAGGTATTTGTATTTTTAAACACAGTGTTAATCTGAGTAAACATTAGAAAGCGGAATGATTGGGTTGCGATTATTTTCGTCTGAAGTATGGATATTCAGATAGATAGTTATGATTATCACTACTTTACCGTTAAGAAAATAAGAATTTGATTCTTATTTTCTTTATTTATTCATTGAAACTGGATGTAATTCAGTGCTTCGACCATTTGAATTATTTAGCCAATTTTTTATAAACAATAAATAAAAATGTTTCGCCCGTAACTATCGAAATTTTGGTCAAAATCTATCCCTATACCAAACCACCTATTTTCTAGAAGCACGAATTCGGCGGTTCATATTTTGCTTCTATATATAAGTTGCGTTAAAAATTTGGGATAAATCCAGGAATAATTATACTCGTTTACAAATTATTCGTTGAAAATCAAAGACTAAAATCTGTACCTAATACTAAAAACGAAATAATGATAGTATTTTCAAGCAAATAGTAATGAGACCTTAATTATATACGTCTGTTGAAAACGAATAGATTAAGAAAGTAATGAATACATTTGCTGTAATATAGAGTGAATATTTTTTGATAAGTGTATTCGATAGGCTAAATAAATTGTTTCGATTTATTTAATCTTATTGCATTAATACAGATCTAATAAGAATAGTTGAATAATGAATCAATTACAGTATGCTCTTCAGATGATCAGATTTCAGTTATGCACAAAATATTACATTCAAAGAAAACATTTCAGCCAGTAATTCAGTGAAGATGGCCATTTAGACTGCAGTATCTTCGTGACTGCAGGCTAAGACGCCATCTTCTTCGCTCTTGAAAACCAGGAAACCATCTTGTAAGGCCTCCAGGCCGGAAAAACCGCGCTGAGCGCGACTGCAGATCAGAACGCCATTCTATATGCATCTAACCAGAAGCCACCAGGAAAGCTGCGCTGGACAAGCCTGCAGATCAAGAAGCAAACCTACACGAGCCTGCAGTCCGGAAAAGCCACGCTGGAAGCCCCTGCACACTAAATAGCCATCCTATTCGCGCATGTAGACCAGGAAGTCATTCTGTATGCAGCTACAATCCAAGAAAGTCCCACTGAAACCGCCTGCAGACAAGGAAGCCACCCTGTATGCACCTGAAATCAGAAAACTAATCTGTATCTGCAGCTGGCAAAGCCGCGCTGGAAGTAGCTGCTGTCCAGAAAGTCACTCTGTACTAGTTGCACGCCAAGAAAACCGCGCTGCACAATCCTGCAGACCTGAAAGCTTCTGCAAATCCGGAAAATCCCCACTGAAAGCGACTGCAAACCAGAGGCCAATCTGTACGTGTCTGCAGACAAGGAAGCCACTCTAAACGCGCCTGAAATCAGAAAGCAAATCTGTACACATATACATCTAGCAGAGCCGTTCTGGAAGTGCCTGCTAACTAGAAAACCCTTCTATATGTTCCTGAAGACCATGAAAACCGCACTGAACATACCTGCAGACAATAAAGCAAATCTGTACGCGCCTGCAGACCAGAAGCTTTCCTATACGCTCCTTCAGGCCGGGAAAGACACGTTGGACATATTTACAGACAGGAAGCC
>WUQG02032259.1:0-10985 GCA_011317285.2 Androctonus mauritanicus
TTTGACTCCAAATCATCTCTGTTGGGTTCAGTTTGCAGTGATAAGGAGGGAGTCTTAAGATAGTGTGACCAGCTTCAGCTGCCAGTTTGTCAATTCGATAGCATCAGATTTGTGTTGGCGAGCATCAACTATTCCCAACAATTCAGACTTTATCAATTCTGGTTGCCAGTCAATATTTTTGCTATTCAGCCACGCTTGTGTATTGGGCTTTGTCCAAGATGATGCAAGCACTTTTTCCTCCTTAGCCGAGTGGTATGAAGCATTATCTAACACAAATAACGTTATAAGGATTTAATTTAGGAAGAAATTCTTGAAACCAGGCTTCAAAATAAACCCCATTCATTTCTTCGTGATAATCATTATTTTTTTGGGACTTAAATATACACAAATATACACATGGCACCTTCCACAAAGCCATACCTACTGCCTGCGTGTAAAATAATAAGCCTTTCCCCAGTGCCACTTCGCTTTTTTATACCATTCGACAGTCTTTTAAGGAATGCATTTCTTGATGAAATAACTGTTTTAACTTGCCAAACTTTGGTTAAACAGTAGCCAGCATTACATCATGTCTCGTCCAAGTAATAAATTGTTTGATTTTTACACCGAAACGCCTTAATCATACGAAGGTACGTGTGACGCCATGCAATAATGTCATGTCGTTCAATAAACATAGAATCACAATGACTTTTTTCATACACAAACTCAGGGTGATAGAGTAAACGATAAAGTATTGTTCGCGATAATGTCGGTAAGTCGGCGTCCGCGTTTACTTGTATCAACAAGTAAACGCAGACGCCGCCTAACGCGCGATCTAAGGTGGGGCATCCGTTACGGAAAAAAAATTGGTGTAACTTCCTCCGAATGGCTGTTTTAGCAAAGTCATCATACCTGCTTACACGGTCTGTTGTAAGTTTTCGCTTCACTGACCTCTTTGAGATTGGTACATTGGCTACGCTGTCAAATTCCTTCCTTATTTTGAAAATTGTTACGGAGATACCAATTAACTCCGCTATCAAATCAACGATGTCTCTTACTAACTTCACCTGAATGTTTTTCTATTAGTGCCATAAACGTTAAATACAACTCGCTTGGTTTCACTACGAAACACTTTTCGCCTGAAGTTTGAATTGGCATAGCCAGACGCCAAGTCGAACTATACTATAATCTCGTATGCCGTGATTAGCTCTAATTTTTTTCCCTCTAACTTTAAAATTTCATTATTAGTGCCCTATGAGAATTAATATTGTTGGCCAGGGTTTGTATTGGCCAATATTCTACTTAAAATGTAACTATTGCGCCCCGCGGACGTTTATACGAACTTCGGTTGCTACGTCAGACTGATATGAAGGTGAAACAGACTATAGCGTTATTATACTGTATTTATATAGAATTAAACTATACTAATTAGGTAGATATGGATATTTATTAATGAATTAAATTACTCGAATGTTTAGCCAACAATATCCAACTTCAAGTGCAAAATTTTTCTTTTCTATTTTTTATTTTCTTTTGGGAATGCTGGTTATTGTTCATTGACTCGGTTTCGTTGACTCAATGGTGGTAATAATTTAGGTTAGCATATTTTATCGTCCCATCAGAAGGAAAATAATTCCAGTCTATTGGCGGGCAATACCAGATTAACCTGGAGTGAAATACTAGAGAGTTAGCTAATGGATAGTCAAATGGAATGTAAACCATACTTGTGGTAACCATGGTTAAAAAGCCAAGGCGGATAGAGAGTCTATCATCCCGTCCGTGCCCCATTTGAAGTATTCCATTTTTATCGGATACCCCAGCCAGAGATGGCCAAAAACGTAGCTAAATTCGATACTACTGACAGCAATATTAAACTAAAGGATATACAGTATTTTCTTCTTAAGGCTGGACCAAACAATCATCAAAATGTTTATACATTTAGATAATTCAGAAAATCTCAATTATGCACCAAAGGGCTTCGATTAAAACGAAGTAGGAAACAAGCTGAATTTTGCGTATCACGTCGGCATTTCCAAAATATATGCGGTAGGCGTGTTTTAAAGCGCGATTTAAGACTCACACACACATACTGAGTACCGCCCGGATGAATCGTCTTTTCGAAATATCTGGGAATAGCTTTTGACGAATGACCTCTGACTAGGATGGGTTTCCACATGCCATAGCTCCAGTTTTCCAGACAAGTCCGGATCCGCCCGTCGAGTGGACCGGACTGGCCGCGTGGAAACGCTCGGGCTTTCCACAGAGGACCCGGGTTCCACCCTCGAAAAGTTTCATCAGGGGATGGGGGCTGGCTTGCTCGATTCAATAGCCGGCTCACCTCTCCGCCGGGATAGAAGAGCTGGTTTAGCCCCATCATTTATTGTTCTCGGAAAATGGTAGGCGTGGAATATGTTGGGCGATAAAAGTGGCGCTTGAAAGTGGGGTTGAAAGTTGGCGGGGTGAAAGTGGCAATATCGGGTTAGGTAATGGGGTGGGGAGAGGACGGGATTAATTATAGTGGTATGGGATGTCGGTAATTCGATAACATATCGAAAAATAGAGGTGCGGGCCCAAGTTCCTGCCGTGACCGGAAAGTTTCCATAAACCCAGAGCGGTAACCGCTTACCGGGATGAGGTTCCGGTTCATCTACTAACAAAAACCGGAATTTCTATCGATATATATCGCGTGGTTAAAATGCCAGTCGGGAAAATTCTTTCCCAAGAGGCGTAGCGAAAGTCGAAACGTTTTCACAGTTTGACGTCGTCCTCTAATTAAAAAAAAGAAAAGTTCCGGCCGGTTGCTCGCCTTTCATTGGCTAGAATAAGCCAGGGAATTTTTCGGGTGGTCCATCTGGGTCCACCTATTCCCGAAAAATAGCGGCGAAAACCCAGCTAGAGAGAGACGGCACCTTCTACCAGTTCTACTGGCAGGCCGGAGGGTTTACGTCGAGTTTACCCGATAGACATTATTTACTTTAGAAGGAATTTTTTCCCTTTCTGCCGCCCCCGGCCATATTTCTCACGCTTTTCCGAGATGTTCACCGAGCGAGACGGGAAGAAAAAAACTGTCGGAGTTAACGGGCCAATGGTCGGCGTCGGAAAACCGAAAAGAATGGCCAGCCAGCGCTACTCGCAGTCCGAGATTTCGGTTATTTCCTTAAGCGGAGAGCGGCCGTCTCTCTCTCTGTTCCGCTAGCCAGCCCAGGCACGCCCGCGGGTTTGTCCCCTTTGTCTCGGACCGATACGGTCTATTTGCCGGTTTTAACGCCGTTTTCCAATTTATTTTGGAAGCTAAATTCCGCCACGGCCCCAAAAACACTCTACCGGTTCCTCCTTTCCGTCGGTGGCCTCCCGGAAGAGCAGAGCGACACCTACCCGCCGGGAGGTAGACGGCCCACAGTTTTTCCCACCCGGGTTGACGACTCTAGTTAACGCTGATGGACCGGGATTAATTAATAAAGTTACTGGGGTGCGGTTAACCGAGGAAAGAAGCGTGGGGAGACAATGCCATCTGTTGGCCAACAGCTAATTATATGCCGAAATGGGTCGGCCTTTTATAAACATACGGCGGTAGATCTAGGGGATTTCTTTGGCTAATAGGCCGTTTTGGGCGCTAATTAGGTTTTGAATGGAAGGCGTGGCGCGGATCGTTTACCGACTTTCCTAACCGTTACCCGCTGGAGACACCATCCTATATTTGGGAAAGACGCTACTCGATTTCTGGAGGCCGCGCGGACGGAAAACGATAAGAATTAGGACACTCATCCGCTTAAAACGTAATGTTCCATGGCCACTATTTTTAATGGGGCGAGACCGGATCAGAATTAAGACGGACCGGTAGAACCCATCCAGATAATTTCCAACGGTTTTCGGTAAAAGAGCCGGCTGGAAAACGGGAGAGGAAAAAAGGAAAAAGGAGAAAGGTAAGTTCACAAACGAGTTTGAAATACGTCGAGTATAAAACGGCCGTTTTTCGGCGATTGGCCCCGACCATCCAAACTCGTTTTTCGATTTTTATTATCCGGATAGCGGCCCTAAGTGTGTCGGCAATTTATAAATCGATGCAAATAAATAATTTTCCCCGGCTGGTAGCGCTATCTAATTTTTATCCACCTTCCATTTTAAAAATGGCGGCGGCGATTCGTCCCCGGGCCGTAAATTCCGTATTTTCTGGAGGGATCGACCGCGGCCTAACAGCTAGTAATTAACTAGCGTCTTCCGGGCCGGCTCCGCACTCTAAAAAGAATTAAAAGCAGTCGGACCCGGAAGTGGCCGGATCGACCTTTCCGGCCCAGAGACGCGCGTTTTCGGAGTTCCCCCTCCCACCCACCGGCGACTCTCCGCCAATCGACGCCGTCGCGCCACGCCGCGCGGCTAAGGGGTTGGATTTTTTCCGGCCCAGCGGAGCCGAGGAAAATTCTAGCGCAATCTTTGTCAGCAGATCGTAGACGGGAGATCGACGTTCTTCACGCGTCTGCGGGATCGTCTTTAACTCGGGTGGGAATATCGTCTGATTGTTTTTCTCCGAAATGAAGAACTGCGGAAATTATTCCTTACTGTTACTGCTATGGTGGTTGATGTTATCTGCCTGGCATCTCCGAGCCTATCCGACAGGTGAGTGGTGCATCTTTCTTTTAGCGGCTGACCTAGGTGGTTAAGTTAATCTGCCATTTACACCGGGTAGAGGGGGGAGAGAAAAATCGAAATCGACAGGTAAAAATCGCGTCCGACTTTATTTATACTAAAAATAAATAGTAGAAAGGGTTATTGTTCCCAGCGGGTGGCGAAATACGCGTATGGTGGAGTTTGGGAGAGATTAAGTGTTAAATTTAGCTTAGTCAACGCCCCGGCCACTGGCTAATCTAAACTTCCTAAAGTGATAAATCGAATTACTGTAGATTATTGGACGGTTAAGGCTATCCTTACATCTAGATCATTAACCGAACCGTCGCCGGTTAGCACCGTTGATTTTTCCTAACGGGTTACCAGTCGGTGCGATGGAGCGCGATAAATTTCGATTCTTAATTATTTATCGGATGGACGTTTTTTGTTAGTCGTCCAGATTCTGGGGGGGAGGAGAAATCGTAACCTTATTACGGGTAACCGGCCCGGATGGTATGGCCCCGGGTATGCGTCACGGCTCACACTTTCTCCTTCGGACGCATCACGCTCGGCAGACTTTCTCCTGGACCACTGGACCACTTTCTTTCGGACGAGGGGAAATATCCCTCTACTGGATCCGTGTCGTCTCGATTTTGTCCCTGTTTCGTTTACTATATAAAGTCGAACAGAAAGCGACGCGGTAACGGGAAAAACGCGGCGATCGATGAACCCGACGGGAAAAAAAAACCAGTTAATTTTCGTGCGTAGTTAAATGAGATATTTACTTACGCGTGGCCGAAAGAAAATTCTTTTCGGGAGACTAACCCGATGACGTAACTTTTTATACGTCTTTCTGTCTACGGAATTAAAACGTGATAAAGAGGACTTAAGAAAAATGGAGACGACAATGACATTCTATCCGATTTAACTGTCGTTAAGATAAAGAAACCGTTACCGGGTTAGGATGAATGAACCTAATCCAGGACCCGCATTGTCTATCGGAAGAGGGGGAATAAAATGCAAAAAAAGCGGCTAACGGGTACCAAGAATACAGTTACCTAAACCGCCTCTTAATCCAGATTAGGCGACTCTTCGAACACTAAAATAATCTATTCCGGTCACCGAAGACAAACCATTGCGTTCTTAAAGGGGGTAACTACAGGATGACCAGAGTTAATTACGCTGGTAACTACAGGATGACCAGAGTTAATTACGCTTTTCTTACGTAATGCCAATGCGGGAAAATGAATCCAAATTTTTTTTTATCCGGATAAAAATGGCATTATATTTTTATTATATGGAACAGCGGGAAACTTTTATATTTTCTTAATGTGTAGTCTAAACAGGGAATAGCGTCGGTATAACGCTACGGTATATTCCACCAGGAATTAACGAAAAACTCTTCGTGTTCTACCGCCTTACATGAGGTAGAAAAGAAAATGTTTCCCGGTTCTTCCTCCTGGTAAAAGATGCGTCGGCTGGATTTAGGCCGTTCGACGCTCCCGGCCATGTTATTAAATTGTTATTCTAACTTAAACTCGTTTTTTAAATAATATTATTTTCACTGGTAATTATTCCAAATGGGTAAAAATAAGTACGTCCCGTATTTCCAAGTAGCTTAAGTTTAGTCATTTCCCCATATCACTAAAATTAAAGTAAAAAATTTGGGTGAGTAATTTCGATTATTATTATTATTGATTATTTTTACTTTTACGTTGGAAAAATAACATAAATCTTTTGGCATTTCAGAACGTAGAAGGATTATTTATTATAGTCTTCCACCGGGAAAGAATCCTACCACGGTAGATCCTTCAAAAATTGCCTCTCTTCTCTCCCCCTTTCTGAAAGAACGGACTTCCACTACTCCGGTTTCTCCTAAAAAGGAAAGCCGAGTTCGGGACTTACCCAAAGGACAGAGTATCATCATCTTTTATCAAAATTCCGATAATTTTCCTTCGGTAAAATCCAAGAATTTCCAAGACTTATTTTCCAGATTTCTCACTCGTCAGTTCTCTAACAAGATGATGATGATTGTTCCGACTAGCCAGGCTTCTACTACCACTATCCCTACGACTAATCCGGCCATTACTACAGAAAGCGCCACTTCTCGGCCCACTACCACCCACGCTTCGACCACCAACACCATTACCACCACCAGCACTACCACTACTACAACTATGGCGTCAGAAAAAAAAGATAACTCGACTTTGAACGAGCCCGCATCGGCGTCGTCTATTTTAAAACCAGTTAGTTTTTTGAACGATACGAACGAAAATAAGACACTGGCCGCAGTTACTCAAACGAATGATACGGCCGTGGAAACAGCCAATACGACTTCTTTCCTACCACAGGATTTCAGCACTCGAGCACCTTACACGCGTAACAAGAATCTTACTAGCGTCAAGTATTCTATATCCACTTACAGCGTCAGCAGTACCGACGATTCGGAATCTAGAACGTATTCTTTCGATCCAAAAAAGTTTCCGTCCCAGCCAGCCAGTAGTCGGACGAAAATTCCGGATCCGGGCTATATCATCTTTACCGCCTTAAATTCCAACACCACTGACGCTCTCCGTCCGGTATACAGAGGAGAAAAGGACGACTCCCCACAGGAGACGCAGACTTCCATCTCCGTTAGTGTCAGCCAATCGGACGATTCGCTGTCTACTCCTTCACCCAAAACTTACTTGGTGATAGAAGATTTCCAAGGAGAAAAAATGACTAGAAAAACCACCAAAAAGACCGATCCGTCCGATCAAAGTCAAACGCAGACCAGCCACCAGTCGAAAAAGTCGGTGGCGGGAACCATCAAAAATTTACGACATTCCAATTATCACGTAACAAATTACACCTACGTAGCGGACGAAACAGTGGCCGATCGAAGAATGTCTTCGTCCGATTCCGACACGAAAATGTCCGGAACGGAATTCCTCCCCTTAACTGACGTCGGTTTCTTTAATCCCTTTCCGGTTTTCAACGCGGACGGCGATTCGTCCGAAGGTGAAGGGGGCTATAGAGATTATTCGCCAGAAAGGCCCGGACCCTACTATCACGCGTCCGAAGCCAGGGATAAAGGTCTGGACGTTCTCGGAAGCGGAAACTTCGAGGTGGTCAAAGGCGGAATATACAAAGAGGAAGAAGGATCCGAAAACAACATTCGCTATCACCGGACCCATCCCGAAAATTTTAACCACCACGGATACCGAGACGACGATTCCCAATTCGATTTTGGTCCCTTCCAGTTTCGTCTGTTCAACGCTCTATCCGAAAGAAGACCGGTCAGGGTCCCGCCTTCTAACAACAGAAGACTAAGATTCGGAAGTTCCCAGTTGATACCCACCACCGCCGATCTTCTAGCTATGGCCTGATTTCTCTTAGATGGGACCTATCTCCATCGAAAGACTTTTTCTTCCGCGATGTCTACACATTAAACAGACAAATCCACATGTAAATTGAATTTCCAAAATATTAAAGCTTAATATATTATTTACTTTTTACGCGATGGTTCTCTTGAAATCAAATTTATACCAATAGGCCACAGCCTACGATTAATTGGTGAAATTACACGATTTTTATTGAAAAAATGGGCTTTAACAAAAAAAAATCAAAATTTAGTAAACGTAATTAGACATATTCTTATAAGGGCGGTGGTAAGTTAAGAGAAAAAAAGTCGATGATCCGCCGGTATTCGAGTAGTCGGATTAGTTACTTTTAATCAGCTGCAGAAGCGCTTGGATCATTTTACCAATACCGTCGTGAATCTGGTGGAAATTTGGCGTGTGGTACATGAAAGCCGGAGTGGTCACCACTAAATTGTTCTGGTCCACCACCACGTCGTGACCGACGAGTTAAAGAAATACCATCTTACTGTCTAGAATTTAAACAGAAATTATTATTTAAAAGGATATATCCACTGTGGCATTCCGGTGGATGGCGCCCCAGGATTTGACGGCTTCCACCGCTCCGCAGTATGGCCATTTTCCCGAACCGTCATCTGAAATTAGAAAAAAATCCAATTACCAAACAGAAGTGACTACCCCAACTAACTGGGATCCAGCTTGTTCGGTTAATCCAACATACCTCAAAATTTATACAGAAAACTAATAGTTAATCCTAAATTAAATTATGGTACATCAAATTACTACTACTATATTTTAAACAATGAAGTATCGAAAAATATTTTAGAAAATGGTTGGTAAATAAACAAAACCTCTACACGGTAACTAAAGCCAACCTTCTGATTTTTAACTTCCGTTGAAACGATAAATTCAGACTATTTCTACGTTACTGCATTTATCTTGGAATACATAACGGAAAAGAGGGCATTAAGGCGAGAATAGTTCGGCCTAGCCACAAGATAATGAATTTTTTCGGTGGCTCTACCCGTTTGTATTCGAGTCGACGTCAAAATATTTCTACATATCGTTTTCCAGAATTGTCACGGTACCATCATTTTTGTTTTAGTAGCAACTTTTTCCATTGAAAATTTCTTTCAAAAATTTCATTAGCCACTACTTCTATATGGCGGTTAAATCGTGGTGATCCAGTCATTTCTATAACACTGACGGAAAGTAGCGCTATCATAGGTCAATGGCGCGTATTAATTAATAATTCGCTGGCACTAGGTAAAGTATGGGTGCGTTCTTAAAATAAGCGATTAGAAAGCACTTCGCTTAAGCATTGACGTCAAAATTTCTCTCTTTTAAGAACGATTTACGCTTCTCGAAAGCAAAACGGATGACCTTCTGTTGACAGCAGCTAGTAATTCTGTAAGAATGCTTGATAGTAATACTAAAAAATTGTTTTTTAAATCTGTTGAAAGTGATGATGATGAAACATATTTTATTTCTAATTTAATAAAAAAAGCCTAATAAAAGGATGAAACATTGATCGTCAGCCATTTTAACTTGCTTACTATAAGCAGTCTTTTCGATCGCTTAGAAACCGCTGCAAGCGTTGTCGGTCAGCACAATTTAAGAAAGCTTTAGCCGCTTTTCGCTCGCAAGCTGGTGATTTTAGGAACGCACCCATAATACGAAAGCGAAGGGGAAAGTGCTAAGAATACGTCACCAATTAGGGAGCTAATAGAAAACGTACCCGAGTGGTAAAGAAAATGGCGGCGTCCATTAGACAAGGAGTTTGCCAGTAAAGCAGCAGCAGTTATAGCGATTACGACTTGTTTACAATTTTTAGAATCAGAATATGAAGAGAATGAACTCTTACAATTGAGATTTTTTATGAATTTAATGATAATTTATTCAATAATTTTTAATGAATTTAATAATAGGCCTATATTACTCTAGCAAAGAAGCACATATGCTTTATTTGTAATAAATGTTTTGAATTCATCTATAATTTATTAAAATTTTAAAACAGATAGTGTTCAAGTGTCGAAAATTTTAAAAATAAAGCTGTTCAATGGCTTGTGATTCTTAACCTTCATTGTGATTGTAGGAAACAAGGTCCCAGGGTAAGTTAAAAAAAACGAAACTTAATAGTATTTTAAAAAATGAAAACATTATTTGCTATGCTTATCGGGTTTTTAATCATCCGAAAGTATTTCCAGATCTTTAACATTTAAAGTAATAAACATGTCGCTCGTGGAGGCTCCATCTTTACTAGCGAGGACGTTGGCTTGAAAGTCTCAGCGTTATAACCTCGCTAGAATCACTGGCTCTGATGCCATCCAGGCGCTTAGAAAATTCCAGCGACTCACTTAGAAATCCCCAAAACGACCCAAGCACGCACTGCTTTCGCTTCCAGCGTTTACCGAATGTGCCCTATGCCAAAAAATTCTCCGATTTCTAACTCATATAGAGCAGCAATGATGCTTAATGGCATCTTATGAATGGCCAATTTCATCTACCGATCACAATTGATCATTTCATTAATTTCAGTAGGCCTATAAATGTTTTAGAAAATTAAGTAGCCAGAATAGAAGAATTCTAAACTTTTTCTAATAGGAGCATAGATTGATTGTTGGTTAATATATCCAGCTAAGATGACAAAAATTAAACAAATTAATAAATACAACCATTTGTTAATTATTTTGAATAACATCACAATAATAAATGATTGGTAAATAAGCTAGCGATAACCTGTATACCTAGAACAACGATCTGACATATCTATTAAATAGTTGTAATATTAGCAATTCTCAAGAATTCAAACGTCTACGAAATAAAGGTTAGCGTTCATTCCGTACCTGGAATAAAAATTTTGCAAAATATGATTTCAGATGCAACGTGCATCGAAAAAGTATGAATATTATTTTAGTACCTTTTTGCGGCTGGATGTGCCGAGTGGTAACGCTGTCGACGTGCCAGGGTTCGCATCCGGGTCTGATATCTCCTGAAAAGTTTTTCGGGGTGCTGTGCCTGGCCCGGCAATTCCTGTCATTCACC
>WUQG02032270.1:0-10984 GCA_011317285.2 Androctonus mauritanicus
AAATAAAAAGCAAAGTTTTCTTATACCATACTGCAGTTAGAGCTTGTTTATTTGAAGTCATTAGTAATTGGTTTTTTTTGCAGTCTTGAAGAATTGATTAAGATAATCTTGGTGTCCAGGAATATATTTTTCCCTATAAATTTTTAATTTTTGGGGATAAACACCAGTATTCACGGTGTTTATCAAGAATGTAATTCTCACGAGTAAGGGGATTTCTATATTACAATTTAAAAGAAATCTGATAATACAATTAAAGTAGATTAGGTATAATATTAAAAAAATTAAATAGCTAAAAAACAAATACTTTATTTATTAGAAAATGCTGTGCATTTTTATGATTGTTTTAATTTTGTATTATTGATAATTTTTAAAATTATTAGAAATTATCAATTATTAACAATACAAAATATTTATCAAATTTTTATTTATTAGAAAAAATTAAATATCTACTCTTAATTTATAATATTGACTTTAAAATATTTTTCAACATAAAATATTTATTGTATTTTATACTTGTTGCATCATATATTTTATACTTTCTCTGAATAAATAATTCTACAAACTAATTTAGGAATTTTGCATGTTTGATTAAGAATTACTTATTTGTACAGGTCTTTCTGGAATTATTAATTGCAAGAAATTTAGATGATGATAAGTATATAATTAATAAAAATAATTTATCTTATAAACAATACATATCTTCAAAGTAAAGAAAAAAATTATTTTTCATTCAGACAATATTTCAATTATTTTTCATTTAGAAGATAAATTAGGAAATAATTTTTTTAATTTAATTATATAAAGTACTCTACTAGATTTTATTCAAGTATATATAAAAAAATATTGTATGATTTTTAATATTCAATACAAATATTTAGCTATAAACAATGATAATCTACTTTTAAATTACAGGGATTTTTTATATTTATTTATTTTTAATATATATAAATTTAGTAATTAATAATAGATAGGAAAATTATATTTTTATTATATAATGAAATATATAGTAAAACTTCATTTACATAATATTGAATAATATTAATAATTCTAATTTATAATGAAATGTCAGTTATCTTATACCAAGAAAGCATTTCAAATTTTAAAAGATTTAATGAATAAGAACTAAATTAGAATTCTTAATTATATTATTATTTAATTTATAATGCGGAATCATTCAATAATTAACAAACTGCAATATTATAATATTCTTTAATGAATTAGTAGTAAACTGAATTGTGGATATATAATGGGCACCGATTCATTATCACTGCTGCCTCTCAAAAGAAGTAATTATTGTACAATAAGATTATAGAAGAAAATATATTTTGAAATAACAGTCATATAAATAAAAAAAATTGTAAAGGATAAGAATTAGTATACTACTTTAGAATTATGAAAATAAATATAATTTTACATTGATTACAGGAATTATATACAGTATAAACCTTAAATATTTGATTTAATTGTGATCTGGCAACAGCAAAATTATGAAAGCTGCTTCATAATTTTACTAGAAAATCAGATTTAAAAACAAAACAAAGAGATGTTAAATAAATCTATTTGTTTTTAAATCTGAAATTTATTCTGTAATAAAAAATATTGCAATAGTAAAAATTTTTTAAATAGAAATATGCAAAAATTCTAATTTTAATCATTTATTTAGTCAAATTTTAATTATACAATTTTTTAAAAAACTGAACAGTTTGAGGTTAAATATTGCTATAAAAATAATCATAGTAATAAATAAAAATATTTATTTTATGAAACTAATATATTTTTATTAACATTTTCATGTTTGAATAACAAACTATGAGTCATAAAAATATTTCTTAAAAATTTCTTGAAATGATACTTTCATTAATTTTATTTAGAATTGTAATTAAAATATAATTTTGCATTTAAAATATCTTATCAAGATTTGAATATGATCTATCAAAATTCTATATAAATTATTCACAATTTACTTTTAAGAAATTCTTAAAATAACATTTAAAAAATAGATACAGTAATATATTTATGTGCTTTTAATCTTAAGTTCTCCTTATTGTTATTTCACTGTATTTCCATTTTGTATAAAAAAAGAACAAATCTAACAATATAAATTATATATATATAGCCTAAGAAAATTTTATCATCAAACTATTATTATATGCTACATAATTCTTTGCAAACTGTAGTCTTAACAATATTCATAATATTTTTGAAAAGCACTTATTAGCATTTTCTGTGATTAATCAAAATGAGTTTTTGTTCAAGTATATTATTTTCTTAGTTTTAATTATATCAAAACTTATCTAGGCAAAATAAAATATCTCAAAATAGGACCAATTTTTTTAACAGATTAATTCATCTAGACACTTGATAATGTTTACTGCAATAAGAGTCCATAGTACAATTTAAAACTGCAAAATCTAAAATAATGAATTTATTAATAGAAACGATGATTTTTAAAATAAAATATATTGTTAAAATATTTACTTAAATTTTTTTCAGATGACATGTTTTAAAATTTACCACATTATCTACAGTATATGAAAATGCAAAAATATTTCTGTATTTTAAATACATATAGTATATAAAATGTTAATTATAAAAATTTTCATTGAAACTGTCTTGATAACTGATGATTTAATGATAAAAAATTATAATATTGACAAATTATAGAATGTTAATATCTAATGTAAAATTTATTTTAGTAGTTATTATTTTAATGGTGAATTTGAATTTAAATTGCCAAATAATCTGATCTTGAAAATATTTCCATAAAAAATGCTTATAGTTATTATTATTAGCAAAAATTTTTATTTTGTTTATTATGAATTTTTAAATTAAAATAATTAATAAAGTTAAAAAAAATTTCAATAATTTAAATTTTATAATTTAAATTATTGAGAATTTGTATATGTATATATTCATACATACACACCCACAGATTTTTATATATAAATACATTTTATTCCATTTATACTGTATATACTTGTGTACAAACCAAGAAATTTTTTCCAAAAAAATTTGAATAAGGTATCAACATATATACAAAGTAAAAAAATTGGAAAATTTTTTGAAAATAATAATATTTGCCAACTCAATCATGGCATGTTTCCATTGCACCTTCACACCAGCAGTGATATTTATTCTCAACAAGAATAATTTTATTGATTCTTTCAATTTTTTTTTGTTAAAAGCATGTCAATATGTCTAAATGTACATATTTAAATACCTAAAATATATTAAATCATCTGATATCACACAAATATGATCAAAAAAATATAAATTGGTTACATTGTTATCTTGAACATTCTATAGTAGCTGTGTGATCTGCCATACTCATTTCTAAAAAATACCTACTTCTTCTCATTTCTATTATAAAAATACATGGATTTGGGTGATTCTTCATATTTAAATATATTCAAAAATATTAATTTATTGAGCAGTTCACAAATTCAGAAATATGTACATTGATCTTTTTTTAGTGAATAAACATGGCAGCTATTACTATATGTGTCATCAGTTAATGTTAGATGTAAATGTATTTTTTGATACTTCCGATTATTTAGAAAATATGTGATGCTTATTTTATAGCTGATTTTGGACATCAGTTTTGTGCTCCTGGTGATCATGTGTCTGGTTGGTTTTCCACTTATGTCATTTGCAAAAAATTTTCATTACACATTCTGAGTTTTTTATTGTTTAATCTTTGTTAAATATTTTTGTTAAGATTTCAAAATTATGAAAACTTATAGTTCTTTAATATTTTCCACTGAACAAACACTTTTATAAAATTGTATTATAAAGAAATGCTACATGATATGATTGCATTCTGCTTTCTATTCACATTGCAAAGAAAGCAGAATGCAATCATGTCAAATTCCATAACCATTCCATTAAAAATTCCATACATAATATTGAAACATTGCATGTTTCAATGTTATTTATGGAATTTTGTTTAAATAATCATATTTATTCTAATAGTGAACTGGATTTGGAAAATTTTTTAAATTATAAAAGAAATTATCCATTTATTTCAATGAATGCCACATTGTCCTAATATCTGAAAATTGGGGAAGTTGGCTAATATGTAGAATTCAAATTTTTATAGATTTTTAAACTCTGAAGTGGGAGTTGACTTATACATGCCTATATATAGTTATATAAACCAACTTCCAGAACCACTATATATGGAGTAAAATGATACAAAGTGTTAAACTATAAATATTGGATAAGATTCTTGTATTTTTCAATGAGATTACATTTGACTGGTTTTTAATATTTAAAATAATTAACTATATAATAAAAATTTATTTACTTTAAATAAAAGTAATTTTTTTCCCAGTATTTCATTTGCATTATAGAAATTAATCTAAAATTTAAATATTTTTTTTTAGAATTTACCAAAACTGCAATTAAATATTTTTTATTGCTATGAATTTTTATTCTAAAATGAAGTAATAAATAACAATATGATAAAGTATTTTATCTATATAAATATATGAATATGATTGTGATAATATGTAATACAGTAATATAAACTTATTACAATAATGAGCTAATTATTAAGAATTTCAAATGAATTGTAATTTCAAATGTCTTGATGATTTTATTTATTTATTTTATTCAGATTAATATATTTTAGACAATAATTTTATTTTATATTTATATTTAGTCAATTCATATAATGTTTTAAGAAACTTTTATTAGGAAATGTTCTTTAATATACAATTCATTGCATATTATTAAAAACAATAGATATATTGTGTATAGCAAAAAATTTTATTTTCATTAGTATGGACTGTACATTAATATTTTAAAGCAATTAATATAAATAAATTAATATGTAAGAACAATTCTGCCTTATAAGGACCACCATTGTATTTGTAAATCATCAATATGATTTTTGGATTATAGCCCTTTTTAATTGCATACATCTTATTCTATTTGAACAGAAGTGAGATATATATAACTAAAATTGAGATTGAAAATAGAACTGAGGGTAAAATATAAAGTTTATTTTAGTCTCAGTTCTATTTTCAATCTCAATTTTATTAACTATCTGTGAAGCACGTGGGACCAATGGATGAAACTGTCAGGCATTAGGCCTTGTTGAGGTAAATGGCACATTGCAGGTAAGGACAGGTGATGAAGTTAGACTTCATCGATACAGAGACTACAATTTAAATAAACCAATAACTTCCTTTATTTACAAGAGAGATTTCTTTACAATCAACATGCCCAACAATGGATAAGTAGAGGAATTACTTTTGAATTGGAAACTTTCAGAGACAGACATGGTTCTGTTGTAGAGAAGATAGCCAGAGATACAGATGACACAGTTCTGTTCTAAAGCCTGAGCTCCACTATACCTGAAAACATGCTTGAAACAGAAAACTGAAACTGAAAGTGACACAGCTTCCGGTTTGTATGCTGTATCTTCGCCAGAAACTCACCTGAAAATACAGTTTAAATAAATTTAACATTTCAGTTTCAGGTCTAACTATGTAACCAATCAGACTTTAATATTCAGAAGAAAACATGGCGGTGCGCAGACCAAGAAAAATTTTCGGTTCAAGACTTTTAGGTTCTGCACATTTAATGCTATGAATAATAAAAAGCTCTTATTTTATTAATTTAATTTTGTGTTTTAAATCAAATAGCTTATAAATCTCAAGAAAGGTAATGATTTATAATTTTGATGTTTCGCTTTTTAATTTACACATTGTTGGTGTTGTAGTTTAGGTAAGTGGACCATCCATCATCAGTGCATCTTCCATCTCGAATATGTACAGCAAATGAACACTAGATGGTGTTGTATAAACAAATCGACAGAACTTTATGTGGAGCTAAACCATAAACTGAAAATATCCTGAAACATGACTTTGCTTGTTTCAGTTTACATTATCAGTTTCAGTTTTCTGGTGTAGTGGAGTCCAGGCTTAACACTCTTAATATTATTTACTGATTATAGATCTGTGAGAATTATAAATGATTTGAGTAAAGAGAAACTATTATTATTATTATTGTTTCTAAATGAAAGAAGGAACAAAATTACAATTATTACTTTCTGTATCCGTAATTATTACTTTCCGTGGTTGTTTCACCACCTTGCCATTATATACATTGTCTTTGGTATTTCAAATAGCAAGATGACTTTCTACCTCATTTATCAAATGTAAATTCATAGCTAGAATCAAAAGAATTTGGTTTTTATATGTCAAATCAACAACTGACTGCTCTGCTATAGTTTTGCTAATTAGAGTGCACAAAGTATTCATCACCAATGTCTCAATTTGAATGCTCCCATTAAACCAATGATTCCCAAAGTAAAAGCAAAAACAAAAATTGGGAGTGCATGAGATATAAATGGGGATCCATGGGATCCATTCTCATGGACTCCCATTTACATCTCATGCACCCCCGATTTTTGTTTTTGCTGACATGGACCCTTTGTAGTTCAGAGTCAACCCCTAGGGGTCGATAGACCACTTTGGAAATCATTGATTTATAGCCTTAAATTTTCTTATCTATGATTAAAGTAGACTCATAAATTTCCTTTTATCATTCTGTTTGCTAATGCACCCATTCATATATATCAAATTTAAACATGGTTGAACTTTTACAGTTTTCAATTTATGTGAAAGTTTTTTAGACAAATTAACTGCGTAAGTTAGGAATTTACTGTATATGAAAAACTGATTCATATTGAAAAAGAGTTAAAAACAAACAAAATTTAATAAAAGAATTCAAAAGCAATTACAACAAAGCACTTTTTGTCTATAATCATCTCAGTGCAAAAAATATAATCAGCCAAAAGTGCTTTACTAGATTGATTTTTAGTTCTTTCATTAAATTTGTTTCTTTCAGTCTTATTTATGTTATCTATCTATAGCAATTATATTTCATTTATACAATTATGTAAATTATAATTTAAGTTTAGCAATAAATAATAATTTTATAAAAAAAGGGAAAATTATTACAAATTTTAAACATAATGATCAAGAAAATCTTCTGAAATTTAAGTAAAGTACTATTTATCATTATATAAATTAAAATTTTTAATAGTCTAATAGTAAAATAACAAATAGTATATATCAAATTGCAAATAGTTTGCTATTGAATTCAGAAGTATTTTTGTGATTTTTTTTAATTATTGAATTAATAGATTATTTCGGCTATCAGATATTTTTCTAAACTCTTGAAAAACCTCATAAATTTTTATGTAGTTTCTAATGAATAATCTATTGATATATTGAGTATCAACACAATGATATAATAAATATATAATTTTTAATAAATATATTAATAAGAAAAATTTCTTGCTTCTCAATCTTACAATTAATTTTATAGTTTATAGGGCTTGGAACAAAACTGAGATGTGGAAAAGATACTCCTCTTTCAATTCAGAAGAATATAGTCAATCCTTCATCAACACATAGTACAAAGATTATTGTTGAAAATGGTTCTTCTTTGGATTCAAATTGCAGCAATGTGCCTCATAGTTCCTCTTTCATTGGCAGCTGTCCAAACATTACAATAACAAATGGAATCAAAGATACTGTTACCAAATTGAATGCAGCATTACAGCCAGGGCTTATTGGTCAGCCACAAGTAACAATTGCCAGTAACATATTGGAGAGTGTAGAAGGTGAAGGTGTTTTACAGAATGCAAAGAAACTGAAAGTTACTTAATGAAATGTTTTGAATTAAAAACTTGGATAATAACAGTGGTGTTTTTATAACTACTGTTTCCTTTTTATCAAATTATGTAATTTGTTTGAAAATTCAAGAACAAATGGATGTAAATATACGTACAAGCATACAAATGCAGTTACTGTCATCACTCATGGATATAAATTATTTCAAGATAAATTATTGCCAGTAAATGGCTCTCGACCAACTGCAGTTATCTGCAGCTTAATTTTTTCCTTGCCAAGAAAAGCCAAAATTCTGTTATTGGCTTTTAATGATGTGGTGTCTTAAAAATTGTACACATTTGTAATATTTTTTAAGCCTGAACTCTGTGTGGCTCTTTAGACAGCTTATATTGAAAAAGTAATTTAGCAGAAATTTCTATAAGAATTGATATAGAATATACACGGAATTTTACTTACATTGCACAAACTGCCTTGGATGATTAGAAATCAGTACACCCATTAAGCACTTATCCCATGGCAGTGCTCTTCTAGAACATATCAAAGATATTAAAGAGCATTGTGATAGCTAATCACAAAAGCACACAAAATGGGTGAACTATAATATAGAGTAGTTGAGTGATCAGTGGGAGTTAAATCCCCTGTATATAATTTACAGAATGAATGGAATAGAGCAGTTAAAAGCTAGCTCTATTAGTGTGCAAAGCAGAGTATATAGGTATGAGTTTCTAGTTATATAATTTTATGAAAAATAACTTATTTACTATTGCCAAAGAGGTCACAATGAAATTAATAGTTTCACTGTAATGTTCCTGAGAACAGAGATGGTACTTATTTCGTATAACAGTGGAAAATTTAACTTCAGTATTAAGTTGTGACATAGTCATTACTGTGATGAATTTTGTGGTATGTTTTGTCATATGCACCACATGTGATTGTACATTTTGTGTTAGTGTTTTTTTTGTGCATGATTTGTTGTATAAAATGTTGCTGTTGAAAATATTAATAGTGCATTTTCATATTTGCAAGGGCTTTCATTTCCCCCTATAATGTTCCTTGAAGCACACAAGTCAGTCTTGTTCATATTATGTTGTTTCAAAATGTGTGCATGTGTGTGTGTATGTGTGTATATGTGTGACTTCTCATTCATCATGAAGCCAGAATTGTTTAAATATATATATATTATATATATACATGCATACACATATATATATATATGAGAAGCTGAGCCTTTCCATTCAAATCAGACAAGAAACATTGGTACGTGTACTATTTTTCAGTCTTTAACAAAAAAGTGACTTTCATCCCATTCTTGTTCAAGTGCCGATCCCTTTGCTCAACAGGAGTCCATCCAGTTTTGGTGTCTTAGCAGCATGCACTGCTGATGCAGTGTTGACAGTCACATACTGTAATTCATGTAAAGGAATGATACAGTTATAACCATCAGCAACTTTAGTGTGTATACAATTATCACTGAATTCATAAATGAGAGATTCATAACATACATTACAATTATAATAAAAAAAAATAATAATAATAATAAAATTAAAATTTGAAATAATTGCCATTTCTTAATGTGCCTGCATTTTTCACTGATGGTTTACAACTGTAATGTTTCCACAGCACTTATGCTTCCCTTTGCTTCTTTCAAGAGAGGCATATTTTGTATCAGCCACTTCCAATTTTTGCAAAGTTTAAAAAATAAAAAGAGCATTTGATAAATCAAATGCACCAATAAAAACAAGTATCCTTGTGCCAGCATCTATGAAGTGCTGTGATGTTCAGCAGATGTGAGTAGATGTTCAAACATATGTTTTGAAAACTGTTTGACAAATAAAATCTAAATCACATTTTACATATTAGTGTGTATTTGAGAATTTTTTTGAAATAACAAACAAACATTTTAAGAAATTTATACATGATTTTTAAGAGTATTTATTATTTCATTAATGTATATAAAATGAAATTTTTTATTACATCAGATTAAATTAAATTTTCTTATGTTTGATAAATATGAAAAACAATAAATTTAAGAAATTCTTTAGTTACCCCCTCAGATTAGCAACTTTGCTCATAGTAAATTTCTTTTAGTTTAAATAAATATATTACACAATATTTTAATGAAATAAGAATAATTTTACATGTGATTTGAAATAATGTTAAGCTTTTTTTCATGCTTTCATCAGTTTATTTCACAAAATGAAACAAATCTAAAAATTTAATTTCATTTTGTTCAAAAAAATTTTTTTGAAAACTATCTTCATGCAGAATGATAACAGTAAAACTTTACTTAACTATTTGATCATTTACAAAGAATAATATGTATGGTTACAATAATGGTTCATTTTTTTGCTTTTACTATTATTTTTAGATATTCTAGAAAAAATTAATGACTAAAGAGTTAATGAACAATTATAATGAAACTTTGAAGAATATATATATGACAAAAAGAAATTTTCATGTCTCTCTCTCTTGTTAATGAAACAGAGATAGTGTTAATGGAATTGTATACTTCTCTAGGAAAATAGCAGAATATTTCATCAAATTTTTATTTTTCTATAGATAACTCATTATGTTCCAAAAGAATTTAAATAAGTTAATTTTACTGAAAAATCAACTAACATGTATACACTATATAAAAATCTATTAATAGCAAGAGATATGTCATAACCATTATAATATAATGCATATATATAATTTACATCATATTTTTATAGATGCTATTGTGACATAAATTTATATTGATAATATCAATAGTAAAAATTACCAGTCATAATATTAAAGAGTTTATTTGCAGAAAATATAATTTTTAGTAAGAAATAATCTTGTTAAAAATAGCTGTTCTCATATCTAAAATTGGAAAATTTTAACATTTTTATTATAATATTGTTTTAGAAAATACTTAAGATTACATAAAGAAATATCTATAGTATTGTTTCTTACTTCTATTCTTTTATTAGAAGTAAATTATATATATGTCATAATCTACATAATAATAATTAATGCTGCTATTCTTAATAAATTTTCCTAATTTTTTAAGGGTTTAACTAAAATCATTTGAACTTCAAATTTTCTTATAAGGATAATATTTCATCTTAAATATTATTTTTTTTTGCAGCAATATTCCAATATCTAGTTATAATGATGATATTTAAGAATTTTTTTAATACTTTTTTCTAAATTTCCTCTTCAAGCACTGAACAGCAAAACAAAGTTTTATCCAATATTTTTTATTAACACTAACGTTTTCGGTACTATACGTACCATCATCAGATATAAAACAACAAAGAATCGAACAAAAACGGAATAGAACATTACAAAATAAAATAAAATCTACA
>WUQG02032281.1:0-10984 GCA_011317285.2 Androctonus mauritanicus
TCTCATTAATAAAATATATTATACAATAATCCATTTCATTTTCTATTAAAAAAAGGTTTTAAAAAAAATTCATCAGTAGTGATTCGAAACTATCATGAGATCAATCACACGCCAACGGCGATGTGTTCGCCGAACTTTAAACCCATTTTTTTTGGGAATGCTTGAGAGATGCGTCGTATTACTTCATCACGGTTTTGTGGGAGGGTTGTACTACAAAATATGTAAAAATCGGCAAAATCAGAGGGGGCCACGGTTGGCACTCCCCTGGTAAGATATATCCAGCCAGCCATGCTTCACTATTCATATATATATATATGATATTTTTGTGGCAGAAATTTTATAAAAGTTCAGTTTATGAAAATCAAGGCATTGCTATACAGATAATCTGCTACATATGTAGATCTATACTTATGTAACAAATCAGACTTACAAGAAAAATCTACATTCAAAATGACTGCAGTTGATATTATGTCAGATTTTATATTTAAGTTGGCATATCACACATGGAATATACAGTCAGTCTTCTATTTACAATAGGGTTCAGTTTTAAACCTGAGATCCAAAATTGGGAATGTCCAAAATTTATGAACATTTCCAACTATCATATTTATTAGGACACTGTACATTATTTTAATAAATTTAAAGAATACAAAATTACAAGAATCAGACACAAAAACAGAGACTTTATATCAGACCAGTGGGTCAGAGATTTGAACCCATGGACTTGCATTGACTAATTACAGAATTTATTGTCTATACCAACCACTAACTACAAATAATCATAATTTGAGATGTTACAAATTGAAGACTATCTGTACTGTATCCTGGCAGTTGCATTTTTATAGTCCATCAAAAACTGGGCAACATCTGTGATGACATCAATTGGAAAGTTGAAGAATAGGATTCAATGGGTTGAGTCCTGATCTCTCTCAATAAAATGCAGGTATAAGACTTGAAATAAATCCATTCTTCTAAAGTTATAAACAACTGCTTTATCATATAGCCATCAATAATTTTTATTTTTACATATTTTTGACAAACTAGTACTACTGTATATAGAAGGGTGGTCAACAAGTCGATCGGAAAGCCAATTTTGGTCGACTGCTTGCGATGTCTTAACTTTGAAACTGATTAGAATATAGGATAAATAGAGCACTAATTTAGGACCCTAATTAGGGCAGCAGTAAGGGTGTTCTGTTTACACTACACTAGACCGGGACACATCTCCCTCTCCCCACTTACCTATGCCTATGACAACAATTCGATCACAACACATTTTTAAGATAAAAAGCAGATCTTATGTACACAAAAGTTGGCCACCCCTGGTATACAGTATACGGAATTAAAATTTGAGAATTAAAAAGAAATATCATTTTAAATGATGTTTTTGAGAAATCTGCCATTAAACGATCTGCTTTTTTGGTCATGAATTTAATTTATAAATTTCAAGTAGATATCAAGTATGGATGTATTGTATGTATAATACATCCATACTTGATATCTACTTGAAACACATTAGACTGAAAATTGATAAAATTTTCAATTTATTTCTTACGTTCAAACAATTATTTCTTTTAATTAATTATTCATCTCTTTTAATTAATTTTTTTTTTATCTCTTTTAATTAATTATTAAACAACTAAATCTACATGTTTTTACGGTATGTGAGATACAGTATATTAATTCTATCGTTCATACTGTATCGCCATATTGAACTTTTTAAAATTTTATAAAAACATCTTCAGTTTTAACTATTTTATTGGATTATTTTCGAGATAATTTTTGTGTTGAAATTTTTATTGCTTCACATTAATTTTTTCCATTTTTAAGAAGTCTCTCGAATAATCGATAATTAAATAGGCTATAAATAACAAGTAGCAACTTAATCTCTCTTAGATGGTCCATAACTTTCCCGAATAATTTAGAAAACAATAAAAATCTTGGATGCCGCTAATTCATATTTAAAAACGTTGAACAAGCAAAGAAATATAAAATTATATCCCAAACCTTCAATTGTAGGCATTATTTTAAATAAAGTACTTACAAAAGGTTCTCGGAGGAATTTATGTAATCTTTAGAATCTCTTAGAATTTTTCTTTTCTTCAAACGTATTATTCTACTTTGAAAATTTTCTCTTGGGACTTATTATTTTTCGTATAATCTGACTGAAGTCATCTCTTTCTAAAATGACGATAAATTTAATGTTTATTAGGTATTTAATTCTCTCTCTTACTGACCAAGACTAAAAATCTTGATGAAAATTTAATTTTTTTTTTATATTTATTAACGTAATCCATGCATTCTCACCAAATCTTAAGCTTTTCCTTCATTGAATAAATTTCGTTATTGAAGAAATTTCAAATTAATATATTGATAATGTGTTTTATGTGAGATAAGTATCAAATACAGTATATAAAATTTTTTTATATTTCTAACTGCCGCCATCTTATAAAGAAACAACGTGAAACTTCAAAATTTGTAAGCCCTGCCACTGAATTTAATTAAATGCAAGACATCGAAACAGCGATGTGATTCGTCATTGTTTTAATATTTTATTTGATCATTTTGATCAGAAGAATGTTTGAGGCATCTTCAAACTGACATATCTTCGTAAGTATAAGAGAAATTTGAAGAATGTTTCGTACATCGAGAAAATTACTTTAAATAATTATATCGAAGCATACAAAGTATTTTTAAACCATTTTTTTTTATATATATAAAAATTAGCTGTATGTATTCACTTTGTCCGTTCTAATTAAACATCGTTCCTAATTGTTCAAGATACGTTTCTGTTAATTTTGAGGATGTTACACGATATTTTACAAAAATGGCGGCCGTTCGAAATATAAAAATATCGAAATCTCTGAAACTATATATCACTATCAAATAATCTCACAATCATTTAAAAAAAGAAAATATATATATAAATGGCTTAGAGCAACTACGTGCTAAGCCATATAGCTCGTCAAAAATGAGATAGCAGTTGCTATACTGAATGTATCTCGGATATGTTTTTAAATAGTCTATTAAAAATCGATTTATTCTAATTTTATCCTTAAATTAGAATAACAAATCTGTTTATCATTCTGATTTATGGATTTTTTTTTAAACTGTCAAACATCACTATATCAAAAACTAAATTTTGTGACAAACATGTTATTGCCCCAAGCCATTCATATATTTACAATGATATCCATATATAATTACTTTCTCAGTATATCTGTTTATCAGAACTCCTCAAAATATTTCACTGCAGTGCATTTAAATTTTAAATAATCGATCCTCTTAATCCTAGTTTTGAAGTCTTCGTATGTTCTCTTTACAAAATGGCAGCCGTTCGAAATTTTAATGATTATAATCTGTATTTGAAATTATTTACAGCACTTGAAAAGGTATTATACTTATTCGATTTTTTTTTTTTTAAATAAAAGAAAATAATAGTTGTAACGTTAGTTATATCGGTAAATGCTTTAATTATATTTTCACTATTTTTATTGATTTTCTTTACTCTTCTCCAGTTCTTCGTTATTTTTTAGTGTTATTTTTTGTTAATACACGTTTTTTGATAACGTTTTCCAGAATTTTAGTCGACTTTTTTTTCATTTGCGATATTTTCTTTGAAGTCCTTCAGCACGTAAAATCGCTTTAAAGATAAAAAGGAAACGAAGAAGTTAATGTCTACTTTTAACACGAACTTGCTTCAATTTAAAAAAATAATAATAATAATTAAAATTTTTTATCAGAACATTTATTCTTTCTTTATCACGTTTCTTTCAACTCATAAACCTATACGATTATAAGCTTGAAGTAATAAAAACGATAGCGAATAATAAACTATTAAAAATTTTTTTTTTAAATTAACTTTTACTTTTTTAATTGCCAGTTAATTTCGAATTACTCAAACTTGACAATTTTATAAAAAATCATTTTATTAAATTAGAAGAAGTAAAAGCCTGCATTCTCTTCATAAATATCACCCTTGCAGTGAAGCGTGATGTACAGGAACAAGTGTTAATTATTAAAACAAACGTCAATTTTCCTACTTTTAAAACAATTTTTATTCGATTTTTAATTTTAGATGACATTTTCAATTTATTTTCTTCAAATGCCATCAGTCATTTTAAATGAAGTTTTCGTTGCATTATAATTATTTCCGGATGAAATATCCCCCATTCTTCTGGCATTCTTTTGCCATATTCAATTATCGTTTCCAAACAAAGGAAATTGTTAACATAATTAAACAGCTATAATTATGAAAACTAACATAGTTTAACACGCTAAAAAGTATACAGTAATACGATTTAAATCTTTTATTATTACTTTACTCCAATGTTGTTATTCTCAAGGATCGATTTCTTACATATGTTTTTAATCTTGTTTAGGTTCATATAATCTTATTTATGAAGAAGAAAAAATTGAGAAAAAATCTGTCAAACAAAATCTCTTTTAAGATACATGAAACATTTATTTCTTAGTTAATTCATTTGACTACTAGAACATCTTTGTCATTTAAATTCCATTATTCTTCGAGTCCATTAACCGTTTAATGAATGTTCGAAAGAGAATCGCTCTTAGCTATTAATTCCGGAATAAAAGTGGCAAAGAATCCTATTATATAAGTATTTATTGACATGACGTTCAGTTAGATCTTTCTAACCTTAGTTCAATGACCTCTAGATATGGCGAACTTTTTTTTTTTTTTTTTAATCTGCAAGAGTTTAATTTTTTTTTTTTTTTTAAATTATTTATTCATCGATATCATTGCTGAATTAATTTTCGTGATTTGTTTTTTCACTTTTTTTCTCGGTTTAATTATCTTTATTCTACTTCAGGACTGTACGAAATAAGAAAATATGAGCCGTATATGCAAATGAGAAAATATTTGTATATTTCCATTGTTGTTCGGTTATCGAAGAAATATGCAAATTAACATATTTGCATGCAAAATACAATATTTGCATATTTCAGAAAGTTTTTGAGTAGAATACGATTAGAAACGAAAAAAAAATAATGAAGATTAATTCGGTAATGATTAATTAAGTGCGTATCTTCCTGTAAACATTTCATATGTTTACAACAGTGAATACAAAGTCGTCGCTTGTTTATTTATTCAATTATTCCTAATTTTTGTCGACTATAATCCGTGTTAAACAATCGTTATGTTGGTACGAAGGAAGAAACACACATGAATATAAAATTAAATACGATAAAGCAATTCTTTCGGTTAATGACATGGCAGTTGTTATTTATATAACTTGTTATTTTCGCGGGGAAAATGTTTGCTTGGCATCAGTATGTTATATAACAAATTCGTTGTCGATATTACTTACTTTATGTAGCTCAGTTTTATAAATATTTACGTTTAAAACCGCATCAAGTATGTTAGAATTCGATTTAAAGAGTAAACAGTTATTTTGAGGTTCTGACAAGCAGTAACAATAATAACAAAAAAAATTTTTTTTTTATAAACCGCATAATATATGCCTTATATATAAGAATAATAAAAGTGTTTACCCATCGTGCCTAATAAAAAATATATATATATCAATAAAACTGCAAATCACGGCAGAATTTACACGATATCACACAGAATTTAATTCAAGAATATTAAAATCTTTCTTCAGCAAACAACTAAAGACATTAAAATTTATTAAATTTTTAAATATTCACTTTTTATCTATTGCAAAGATGTTGATTAACTAGACGTGGTTGTTAAACAATCGCAAAAAAAAAAAAAAAAGTGTGTGTATACGTCAGATATCATAAATTCGTAATGCTGTTTTTATTCATTTGTAAAGTAACAATTAATAAAATATTAATAACAATGAACGTATAAAGAATCGCTTTAAGGAAAAGACACAACTTGAAGAAAACATTATAATAAATAACAATTATATAAGACTTAATGTCGGAAGAAGTATGATTTACAATGGACGATTGTCCAGCTAGTAAATGATTTATTTTTATCTGTTTTTTTTTTCTTTTCCTTGTTAATGGATATAATAATTTCGTTAATCTTTTTTTTTTTTTGTTTTAGTCATCATTAAACCTAAAAATAATTTTTAATAATAATAATTCTGTATTACTTTAATCCGATACCGTAAGAGAAAGGAACACATTTGACATTTTACAACCATAGTTATGCGTGGGCGTAAAAACGGAAAATGTCAACTCTCTCGTATATATGGGGATTGTTTAGATTTTCTTACAGTTCTAACGATATTAGAAATTAGGAAGGATTTCTTTTTTTTTTTTTTTTTTTTGTTCTGTTGACGTTGTTATTGTTGTTTGAGATGTGGTCATGTTCTTTTATCGACTTTATATTTCCTTCTGTCTTTTAATACCGTTCTGAAGCGATGACCTCTGTTAGACGTTCAATATACTTCCAATTTTGTACATCGTACCTGGAAGTCATCAGGCATTGTTATTTTGCAGGAAGGATTTATTACGATAATGCCGGCTTTATTACGTAAAAGGTAAGTTTGATACACAGTTTATATTAATTTAATTGCATTATAAAGTCAGTATATTCAGCCGAAAACGCATTTAAAAATGGTTAATTATGTTTACGTTCGTATTAAAGTTAATAAGAGATTTTATTATTAAATCTGTTCGAAAATTAAATATTTATACAGTAACTGTAATTAGTTTTTGTTTTAATGAAACTTTTCTCTAAATATTTTAATAAATTTTTCGATATTTCGAGTACAGAAAATGAATTATCGCCGTATCCAGATTTATGAGTTGATATAAATTAAAAATGATTTAAAACAGTATATTTCTGAATTAAAATTATTGGCACACATTTTAAAATTATTTTAAGCATTTAGATAATTATTATTTTAAGAATTTTAAGCGTTTTCTTTCATAGATGTAAAGATAGCTAGATAATTGTGTTATAACAGAGTGACATATTAAAATGTGTTAAAACCATTCTGAGACGTTTACAAGCTTTAATTACGTTTAGCTTATTTCCTGAAGAGAAGCAGGTCTTATAATAACTCATGTTAGCTGTTTGTCCGTTATGTTTTCCTATTAATAGCATTCTAACTAATCGAAATATTTTTATGAGATTCCGTAAAGTTGTTTTGCCATAAAAATTGATTTCGGAACTCGATTTTTAATTCGATAGCTTTAATGGTTTTAAAAATAGCATATATTCGATATTTTCGAAATAATGCCTCGATATCTTTTCAACTAATTTGATATGTTTTACGAAATTTAGTAGAAACACCACATCATTAACGAAGACTTCGTTATCGTATCAATTTCTCCGATAGCTTCAACCGTTTAAAAATGGCGGATGCATAAACTTCTAAAGTTTCTTCCCCCTAATAACTTTTGAACCGTTTAATATATTTTCAAAAAATTCGGTACGGAGGACGTGTCATTAAACATGATTTTGATAATATAGATTTTAGTGCCATACCTTTAATTATTCCACAGCAATGCCATAAATAAGCGATTAGTTCTGCTTCTGACACCATTCCAATTTCGAGCGATATAATGATAAAAAATCTGCCATCTCTCTAATTTATTTCTTAACAACACAAATATACTTCTTGAAAACATTTGTGTTTTGTTTTTCTATAAATTATTTCGTTATTAAGAGATAGAATTATTACATCTAAATAATCGTAGTTTATGTAATTTTTATGTAAATATTTAAAACGAGTTATGAATAAAGATAAAGTTGTAAAATTGCTATAATTATGTGTAATAAATTTCGACTGACAAACACGCGTAATCAATAATTATCTCTTGTTCACAAGTTGTGACTACATGAATAATGTACCTAATTCCAATCAGCTTAGGTTACTTTTCTCCAATTTAAATTTGTAGATGATTAAATGTAAGTATTGTATTATATTAATTTCACTGCCTGTTTAGTTCGTTAAGTACCAACGATTGATAGAAACTTTACTTAGCATATTCTGTGCCAGAAAATGATTGATTTAAAGCTCCAAAGAATATTTTTACTTAGTTAAAATTCAAAAAGTTGCACATCTTGCACACAAACAAATATTATTTTAATATTTCTTTGTGGGCACTAACACACAAAGAAATATAAGAATATACAAAATATATACATAGCAAAACAAAAAGGATAATTCAGATTTATGCATACTATCAGTGGCTATCAGAGAGGGAAAGAAGGGCGGCTGCCCCCGGGCCTCACTATTTTAGGGGCCTCAATTTATAATTCAGTATGTTAGAAAAAATATATTTGTATATTTTTATACTGTTCGAGTTTCTGTGTTTGTCAAAATTTAATGTTCTTTATTAATGTTTTCGCTTTTCTTGTACACTTACCAATGTATATTTGTCAATTTTGTCTTTTTTTTTTTTTTTTTCTGAAGAACTTCAAAAATATTAGTTGTTCTACGCCTCGCATTTTCTCTGAAAATCCCTGCATACTACACACAATATTCCTTTATGTGTAATTTGTATAGTTTATATAATATATCAATTTTTGTTTTAATATCTTTAATATTTAATTTTTGTGTTATATCTAACTTGTAAGTATTTCTATCGAACAATAGAGTGGTATTTTATTACTGTTATTATTATTATTATTATTATTTTGCTCAAAAATTTGATGATTCTGTATTTCTGTTATTTTTCTGTCACGAAAAAACGTCTGACAGACAGTAGACAGCTCTTTCGCGTGTGCATGTTTTAATTTGTGAGCGTGGAAATTTTCCAGATAAATGCGTTTTGGTCATTTTTATTATCATTGTATTATCGATATATATATATATATGTGTGTGTGTGTGTGTGTGTGTGTGTGTGTGTGTGTGTGTGAATTTCTTTTTGTTGACATTATTTTTCTGTTTTCTAACAATATATACTTATTTAAATGTCTAACAATACACAAAAATTCTTAGACGTCTGACAATACTGGTTAAGTTTAACGTAAATGACGATATTTCATACGTCACACGGACGACTGAAGTGTTTTCACTTCTAAATTGTTGTATAGCTTCTTTTTTAAATTTTATATTCGCATCAATCACCGCGACTGGCATCGAGTCACAAAGCCTGCCAAAAAACAAGATTAAAGCTCTCTAACATTTCGGTGTCTAAAAAAAACGATAAAAAATATTAAAATATATATATATATATTTAAAAATTACATTTGTGATAACTATAATAAAGTATTAATTATAGTTAATTTTTTTTTTTTTAAACATTCAGATAACGGCAGATGGCGTGCCGAGTGTTTATTAAAATCGATTAAAAACGCCGACACAAGGATTAGTGTGAAAAAACACATTAAGAAGAAAATTAAACGAAACACAGACGGTTAATTAAATAACAATGAAAATTATTTTAACACTCGAAACGTTGTCAATTACAACACGACAACTTTGACGTAATAAAGTCAGATGATACAAGCTTCCCGTCATACACCGCGTAAGAGACCAGGCCGCTTAGCAGGTCGCAGTTGGAGGCAGTGTGTACATATTCCACAGCTGGTACGTCGTATACACGCATTACAAAACCTATATCGTACAGGTAAATATCATTTATTACTATTGCAGTACAGCTAATTCTTAAAAACATTATATTAACGTTATAAAGTTTATAATGACATCTTTTTTTTTTTAATTTAACACTTTCTCTTACGATTTTTTTTTTCATTAAGAACAAAATTTAATAAGCAAACTGTTACGTGTAAGCACTTATTTATTAGCGCATAAAAATAAGACTTTTAAGTAGTTTGCATCGATTGAAAAGCCCGTCAGCAATTATTAAAACTCTGATTTTCAGAAACAATTATTGCAGGAAATATGTATGTACGTAATATGCAGATAAATCAACAATTTTCAGTTAAACAAACGGAACTAGGCTTGCAAATCGCGTAGTAATAAATAAATAATTATTGTGGAAATTATTGCTATAACAGTAGTAAAGCTGCAGACAATATGGTAATTGTTGCAGACTGACAGATGGAGAAAGTCACATCTTAGTTAGTAAATAATCTAATCATATCAATTTGTCAATGGAGAGTCGACTACTCGCTTATCTCTGTGTTAGCTACACGTACGACTTAGTCGTTAAGAAAAAAAAAAAAAAAGGTGTTTTGAGGTGTATAAAAATTTGAGCGATAAATCTACTCTTGTTGTTCACCTACCTGTATATTCCGTGCCGTGTTGAATGACATTGTTGCACATTCTCAAACAAGAGTTGAGTCCGACGAGTCGATAACAAGATTATTTGTAAAAATGAGGTTAGGCACGTAGATGCGTCGATATAATAATAAAAAAAAATAAAAAATTCTTTTACAGGAATACATCTGAAGATAAGACGATTTTGCTTTTCTTGTTTCTATTTTTTATTTTTTATTTTCTTATTTCTAGAATATTAGTAAATCGATTGGGTTGTCGAATATCGTTTGCAGCTTTCAGCTCTTATAATTTTGTAAAAAAATTAAAAAGTAAAATAAATTCGAAACTTAAATTAGAACTGTAATGAAAAGAAAATGCAATACTGGCTGTATTTTATATCACTAGTAGTATTAATTATAGCATTAATAAGTTATATCACTACATGAGTGGTTATAGCATTATTGGAATCAGATTATATCATTACTAACGTTAATTATATGATAAAAGCACAGTTATAATAGTATCAGTTATACAAGAATAAGACTAGCACTGTTAACACCAGTTACAGTACTATTGTCGTCACTTAGGCCTATATTACTACTTCCAGCAGTTATGACAGCACTACAGAAATCAATTATAGCATTACTAACGCTAGTTGTTACACTATTAACAGGTAGGTATAACAGCATTATGTTGGTTATAGTATTATTAGTATCAGTTACAACGCCACTAAGATTAATTTTAATACTACTAGCCAGTGACACATGCAAATAGGAGCTAGGTGGAGGTCTTCTTTTTTTGTATGGTAAGCTTGGTGGCTAAATTTTGATTGCCCCTTTCCACTCAAATAGAGTACTAAGGGAGCTGTACTG